>JARQOD010004181.1:0-57240 GCA_033576555.1 Oophaga sylvatica | reverse complement strand
ACAAGAAGGTTTAAAATTTTGATGGGAGTTTGGCCCCCTTGACCGATCTTTTAAAAGGGGTTGATTTTGGTTATGGGGAAACCCCAGGCGGGGGAAGCATTCCCCCCAAAGTGTTTTGGTGTTTCAACGCTTGTCCCCCACAAGCCCCCTTCAAAAAAGGCTTTATTGTGAAAGGGATCCCTTGGGGAAAACCTAGGAGGGTTTTTTCACAGGAAGGATGGAGAAGAACATTTGGTCACCATTTGAGTAAAAAACTTAGCCAGACAGAAAAAAATTTATGGGTTTTTTGGGAGGAGGCTTGGGCCCTTTAAAAAGGGGCCTTGGGAGCCCTGGGTTATTATTGTTGGTGATATTTTTGATGAGAAAGCCAAGGAGAGCATGTTTGAGTCCTGTTCCCTGTCACTGCTAAATTTTTGGCTCAGGGTGTTCTCAAGCGGGGAAGGCAAGGAAAATGTGGTTTTTGTCAGGGGCATCTGTAGGGGCAGGGTTCAACCCCCAAGTTTGAACAGAGGGGGTGTAGGAGGCAGTGAGGTAAAATCGTTTTCAGGGGTGGTATGTGTCCCCCAGGATGCCCATAGAGGCATATTTAACACAAAGGAGTGCACTGTGATTACCGCCACGCCTGTGGGAACAAAGACAAATTAAAGAAAAAGTGGATTTAGTCAAACTATTTGACCAAGTCAGATTTTAGGAAAACCTAACATGGGTTATTATTTTTGAGAGGTCTGCAGGATTGGTAGTGGAGCGTATCTCTCCCTCCACTCTAGGTTTTGGGAGTGGCTAAGGCTACTTTCACACTTGCGTTTTTTAGCGCTGCGCATCGTGCGCTATTGGTCGCATGCGCAATGTTCCCCTATCATTAACATGGCGGGCGCAGTGTCTTGCGCTTGCACGCGCTCATTAGCGTTTGGCGTGCGCTGCGCATTTTCCAGGTGTGCGCCCAGACGCGCTAGACGCTACATGTTGCATTTTTTTTTCCGGCACACCTATTTAAAAATGCGCGTGCGCACGTGTGCGCACGCTATGCGCAAAAAATAACATTGGCGTCTATGTGGGCGCTGGCGTGCGCGTGCCTTTGCGATTGTCAGCGCTTGTGCGCGCAAGCGATTTTTTAGTAAACATTGTCTAGACACTTGTCCAATGACCCCCTAGACAAGATACATTGTTTGTGAGGAGTCTAGATAAAAGTAGTATAGATTAAAGGAAGGTGTCAGTGCCACACAGACCCCTACACAGACTGCCTGGAGACTGCATGCTGATAAGACCTGAAGATACAGCCTGGATCCCTATAAAAAGGCCTGCAAACAGTGTGCACCAAACTACACTGCCTGGAGACTGGAGCTGGACACTGGACGATCCATCTTGGACCACAACAGCCTGGATATTGCCTGGAGACACTGTGCCTGGACTCAAGAGCGATCCAAAGTGAAGAATGTGAGTATTCTTTAAACAAATGACAGGCTGTCCTTATAATGTAATATGTGCTCATGTAATTTTTTTTTTTTTTCCAGCATGTCTTCTGGATCAGAATATTCCCCATCCCGGCAAGAACTGGCCGAAGCAGAGCATGATGTGAGTATCTTCCTGCCTTTGGGTAAGTATAGCTACTGAATCTACAAATGGCTAAAATTTGTGTTTCTTTTTCAGACATCATCGTCGGACACGGGCATTGAGGAGTCTCAGCAGGAGCAGTCGCAGCCGAGTCAAGTCCCGGTGGCGAGACGAATGTAAGTATATAGCCTTTGAATGTCTATTTCTTTTCTACTCCTATTGTTCTTTTATTTGTAAAAAATATACAAGATTGTAATTTTTATTTTGTTTCTTCTAGGTTCCACAACGGGGGGACGACCTGTATGTGGATAATGAGGCCCTCATCTGCCAGGTCCATGAGCGTGTCCCGTTGTGGGACAGCCGTGATCCGCATACAAGGACAATGTGGTGACCCGGCGGCTATGGAACGAGGTGGCCGCAGCGTTGATGGATGGCTGGGACAGCGCCTCTCCAAACCTCAAAAAGGCGTTTAGTAAGTATTTTCATTCTCTTTAATGCTGCACTCACTGTTGTTCCTGAGGCCACTGATGGGTTTACTGGCAGATATATTCTGCCAGTAAACCCAACAGTGCCCTCTGGTACATGACTATGTGTGCTCGGCGGTATTGCATCAGGGTTAGGCCGCACTCACGTTCTGAGATGGATGGGTCTGGGATACTGCGCACCCAAACCTCAAAAAGGCCGTTATGTTAATGTTTTGTTCATTTTCTTTAATGCTGCACTCACTGTTGTTCCTGAGGCCACTGATGGGTTACTGGCAGATATATTCTGCCAGTAAACCCAACAGTGCCCTCTGGTTCAACACTGACTGCCCTGTGTATGCTCTTGCAATGTGTTCTGCATTCTAGTGTTTTTTTTTATGCTGCACTCACTGTTGTTCCTGAGGCCACTGATGGGTTTACTGGCAGATATATTCTGCCGTAAACCCAACAGTGCCCTTGGTTCAACACTGACTGCCCTGTGTATGCTATTGCAATGTGTTCTGCATTCTAGTGTTTTTTTTTATGCTGCACTCACTGTTTTCCTGAGGCCACTGATGGGTTTACTGGCAGATATATTCTGCCAGTAAACCCAACAGTGCCCTCTGGTTCAACACTGACTGCCCTGTGTATGTGTCACGCTGTATAGCAGATATATATATGTGATGACAGTAATCTATATCAAAAGGGCAACATACTATATAACATGCACATAGATATATGATAACATAGAATTACCTGACAGAATGTCCAGTGGGTCAATACGGAATCCGTTATACGCTGTCTCCGGCTAGAGGGTGACCGGGGTCTATGCTGACCCTAAACGGGGTCCTAACTAATCCCTCTACCTGGAGGTACTGTTAAAGGTACAGAGGTCCAGGCCACCAGCGTAAACCCTGTCTCCTATCAATCCCTGCCAACTGTAATCTAGTCCTAAGAAGGACCCTGATTACCACCAAAGGGAATGAACAGGTAACGGTTAATGAACAGAAAGACATACAAGAAAGACAAGAAATAAAGTAAATAAAGTCTTACATACAACACTCACACACAGTAGGAACACCTAAGGTCTCAGAGATAAACTATAAGCTATAAGAGTAAAAACAACTAAGGAGCTCTTAGCTTAAGTATTCTCAGAACCGATCCAGTCTGCTAGACTACATAAAGGCTTTCACCGGCCTCTAACAAGCAGACTGGCAGGTATATGAAGGAATCTAATTAGAACATAATCAAAAGCAGCCGGGCGAGGCTGGACCTAGTCTTAGCAAAGAGCTAGGTAAAATTAACTCCCTCATTACCAAACACAAAGAAACAGCAACTCAGCTGTGAGAAGTCAGAGTGTGTAATCGCGACGATCCTCGTGGTGATACACCCATGACAGTACCCCCCCTCTACGAGGGGACTCCGGACCCTCAGGGCCAGGTCTGCCCGGGTGAGTTGTGTGAAAGGTCCGAACCAATCGATCTGCGTTAACATCAGACGCAGGGACCCACGTCCTCTCCACAGGACCATACCCCCTCCAATGAACCAAGTACTGAAGGGATCGGCGACTGAGACGTGAGTCAATGATTTTCGACCCATGAAATTCCACATTATCATTGACCACCACTGAAGGAGGAGGTAGAGGTGACGGTATGACTGGTGCCACATACTTTTTAAGTAATGACTTGTGAAACACATTATGAATTTTAAACGTAGGAGGGAGGTCCAGACGAAATGCCACAGGATTAATTATGGAACTGATCCTGTACGGCCCGATGAATCTGGGACCCAACCTCCAGGAGGAAACTTTACGTTTTATATTCCTGGTAGACAACCAAACCAGATCGTTCACCTTCAGATCTAGACCAGAAACTCTCCCCCTATCAGCCATCTGTTTGTAACGGTTCCCCGTAACCTTCAGTCTTAACCGATCTGGAACTATCAGTCTCCCTGGAAGTCCCACAGGGGCGTCCCCCTGAGCCCCAATACCTCCCCCTCAAGCTCAGAGCATACAGCTGACACTACAACTCCCTCCTGAGGAATAGGAACCGGATCATCCGTCTTCCCGGCCCCTGGGAAAGTACGAGATAAGGCATCAGGAATCAATTTTATTGAGCAGTCATACGTGCGATGAGGAGGTAACTTTTGACACCCCTCCTCTGAGAACATCTCCCCAAAGTCCTCCAGAAAAGGAGGCAAAGTCCTAGGCACGACCGCACCGATGACCGTGTTCATGCAGTTATTCTTGCAAAATTCACCCCACTGGCTTATCTTTCTGGATTGCCAATCAATCACTGGGTTATGTTTAGCCAACCAGGGAAGTCCCAACACAATAGGAGTAGGAAGACCCTCCAACACATAACAAGACAACTGTTCTTTATGTATTGCCCCTACTCGAAGGTCTATGTTATGAACAGCTTGACCAAGCTACCTTGACCGAGAGGTCTAGAATCAATAGAGACTATAGGGACCGGTTTGGCCAATACACTCAGTTGCATACCATGCACCTGAGCAAACCGAGCGTCCACCAGATTAGCCCCGGACCCACTATCAAGAAAAACAGAAATCCTCTCAGTTCTAGTACCAATCACCACCTCCGCAGGCACGAGAAACTGAGAGGGATTTGGGGACGAAATACACACTCCCAGGTTAACTCCTTTGCTCAAAGAGGCCCGGGATGGACACCCCCCAACAAAATGTCCCTCTCTCCCGCAAAAGAAACACCTTCTAGTCTTGCGGTGCACCGCCGATTCCCTCCCACAAAAAGATGTCCCTCCCAACTGCATGGGTTCCTCAGAACAGACCAGGGGAACCTCAGTATAAGGGACTTTAGTAGTAGGTGGAGTCATCACAGGAGGCGGAGTTACCTCGCGTCTTCCCCGAATTCGTCTATCCATGCGAATAGCGAGGGCCATGGCAGCCTCCAGTGATGGAGGAGAATCATACTGAGCCAACACATCTTTTAATTTGTCAGACAACCCTTGACAAAACTGGCTCCTAAGAGCTGGGTCATTCCACTGAGTATCTGTTGCCCATCTACGGAACCAGAAGAATATTCCTCCGCTGGACGATTTCCTTGCCGTATATTACGTAACTTTGTTTCAGCAAGGGAAACTCGATCCGGATCATCATATACCAGACCCAGGGCAGTAAAAAATCGATCCACTGACTGGAGATCTGGGGAGCCTGGAGGAATAGAGAACGCCCAAGATTGAGGGTCCCCTTGTAAGAGCGAGATAACAATTCCCACCCTCTGCTCTTCACTCCCAGATGACCGAGGCCGCAGCCGAAAGTACAATTTACATGCCTCCCGGAAAGTAAAAAATTTGTCCCGCCCACCAGTGAACCTGTCCGGGAGAGCAACCTTAGGTTCAGATCTGGTTTGCTCCGGGGGGACAAAACCTTGGACTTAATGTCTGCAAACTCCATGGACAACCCCTGCAACTGCCGGGCCAGCTGGGCTACTGGATCCATGACAGCTGGAGAGAATCTTTAGTATGGCCGGTGAAAATGTCACGCTGTATAGCAGATATATATATGTGATGACAGTAATCTATATCAAAAGGGCAACATACTATATAACATGCGCATAGATATATGATAACATAGAATTACCTGACAGAATGTCCAGTGGGTCAATACGGAATCCGTTATACGCTGTCTCCGGCTAGAGGGTGACCGGGGTCTATGCTGACCCTAAACTGGGTCCTAACTAATCCCTCTACCTGGAGGTACTGTTAAAGGTACAGAGGTCCAGGCCACCAGCGTAAACCCTGTCTCCTATCAATCCCTGCCAACTGTAATCTAGTCCTAAGAAGGACCCTGATTACCACCAAAGGGAATGAACAGGTAACGGTTAATGAACAGAAAGACATACAAGAAAGACAAGAAATAAAGTAAATAAAGTCTTACATACAACACTCACACACAGTAGGAACACCTAAGGTCTCAGAGATAAACTATAAGCTATAAGAGTAAAAACAACTAAGGAGCTCTTAGCTTAAGTATTCTCAGAACCGATCCAGTCTGCTAGACTACATAAAGGCTTTCACCGGCCTCTAACAAGCAGACTGGCAGGTATATGAAGGAATCTAATTAGAACATAATCAAAAGCAGCCGGGCGAGGATGGACCTAGTCTTAGCAAAGAGCTAGGTAAAATTAACTCCCTCATTACCAAACACAAAGAAACAGCAACTCAGCTGTGAGAAGTCAGAGTGTGTAATCGCGACGATCCTCGTGGCGATACACCCATGACAGTATGCTCTTGCAATGTGTTCTGAATTCTAGTGTTTTTTTATGCTGCACTCACTGTGGTTCCTGAGGCCACTGAGGTTTACTGGCAGATATATTCTGCCAGCAAACCAACAGTGCCCTATGGTTCAACACTGACTGCCCTGTGTATGCTCTTGCAATGTGTTCTGCATTCTAGTGTTTTTTTATGCTGCACTCACTGTGGTTCCTGAGGCCACTGATGAGTTTACTGGCAGATATATTCTGCCAGCAAACCCAACAGTGCCCTATGGTTCAACACTGACTGCCCTGTGTATGCTCTTGCAATGTTTTCTGCATTCTATTGTTTTTTTTTATGCTGCACTCACTGTTGTTCCTGAGGCCACTGATGGGTTTACTGGCAGATATATTCTGCCAGTAAACCCAACAGTGCCCTCTGGTTCAACACTGACTGCCCTGTGTATGCACTTGCAATGTGTTCTGCATTCTAGTGTTTTTTTTATGCTGCACTCACTGTGGTTCCTGAGGCCACTGATGGGTTTACTGGCAGATATATTCTGCCAGTAAACCAACAGTGCCCTCTGGTTCAACACTGACTGCCCTGTGTATGCTCTTGCAATGTGTTCTGCATTCTATTGTTTTTTTTTATGCTGCACTCACTGTTGTTCCTGAGGCCACTGATGGGTTTACTGGCAGATATATTCTGCCAGTAAACCCAACAGTGCCCTCTGGTTCAACACTGACTGCCCTGTGTATGCTCTTGCAATGTGTTCTGATTCTAGTGTTTTTTTTTATGCTGCACTCACTGTTGTTCCTGAGGCCACTGATGGGTTTACTGGCAGATATATTCTGCCAGTAAACCCAACAGTGCCCTATGGTTCAACACTGACTGCCCTGTGTATGCTCTTGCAATGTGTTCTGCATTCTAGTGTTTTTTTATGCTGCACTCACTGTTGTTCCTGAGGCCACTGATGGGTTTACTGGCAGATATATTCTGCCAGTAAACCCAACAGTGCCCTCTGGTTCAACACTGACTGCCCTGTGTATGCTCTTGCAATGTGTTCTGAATTCTAGTGTTTTTTTTTATGCTGCACTCACTGTGGTTCCTGAGGCCACTGATGGGTTTACTGGCAGATATATTCTGCCAGCAAACCCAACAGTGCCCTATGGTTCAACACTGACTGCCCTGTGTATGCTCTTGCAATGTGTTCTGCATTCTATTGTTTTTTTTATGCTGCACTCACTGTTGTTCCTGAGGCCACTGATGGGTTTACTGGCAGATATATTCTGCCAGTAAACCCAACAGTGCCCTATGGTTCAACACTGACTGCCCTGTGTATGCTCTTGCAATGTGTTCTGCATTCTAGTGTTTTTTTTATGCTGCACTCACTGTGGTTCCTGAGGCCACTGATGAGTTTACTGGCAGATATATTCTGCCAGCAAACCCAACAGTGCCCTATGGTTCAACACTGACTGCCCTGTGTATGCTCTTGCAATGTGTTCTGCATTCTAGTGTTTTTTTTTATGCTGCACTCACTGTTGTTCCTGAGGCCACTGATGGGTTTACTGGCAGATATATTCTGCCAGTAAACCCAACAGTGCCCTCTGGTTCAACAGTCAATGACATGTGGATTCTTGAGCTATGTGTTGTGCTTTATATTCATTTTTTGACTGTCCAGTCACTCTTGTTCCTCATGTTAAGGTTGTTTTTGCTGCCAGATATATTCTAACAGCAAACATAACAGTGTCATGTGGTTCAACAGTCACTGACATGTGGATTCTTGAGCTTTTTATAATGCTGCATTAACAGTTTTAAATTTTCATTCAGGTATGTGTGTTGAGAGTGATTTTGCACAGACTCCATTGTCTAATTTCTTTTTTTTTTGATCAACAGTGAACAAAATCCGCACACGATGGCGCTCGATGAAGGACCGCTTCAACACTGATGTTCGAGCAGAGGGACAGGTTCGCAGTGGTTCAGCAGCAAGGCCCAGGAATAAATATCGCTATTATCGCGAGTTGGCGTTCCTGAGACCGGTCCTTGCTAGCAGAGCGTAAGTTTTTTTGAATTTCTTTTTTTTTTTTAAGTTTTTTCTTTATTTTCTTTTCTACAGCTGATGCTTCTTGTTCATGCATTATAGTAATGTTTTTTTTTTCTTTCCACAGCACCTGGAGCAACACCATGCAGCCTGTCCCTGAAGCGGTCCTTCCTCGGACAACCTTGGACTCGTCCCAGCCATCCGACATCCTGGAAGCAACTTGCAGGTCAGCAACACGGACAGCTGGTGACCAGGAAGCTGGTCCATCAGGTGTTCCCCTCTCCCAGGTCTCTGCCACTGGTTATGCGGGCACTTCCCGCCAGCGGCAGAGGGCCATGGAGAGGAATGTCTTGCCCGAGTTTGTTCACTTGAGCGAGTCCTTTCAAGGCAATATCAAGATGCTTGGAGGCAGAGTTGGAAGCGGTTTTTCACTGATGGAACGTGGTTTTACCCACATGGATCACCGTTTCAACAGTGTCGAACAGCGTCTTGATCGCCTGGAGGCCGACCTCAACAGACCAGCGCACCATTTTTTCAGTAAAATAGAACGGGGCATGGCGGAACACCTTACTCCTGAGCAACAGCTGAGTGTGATGCAGGCCTGCAGCACTGCTTTCTTGCAGCAGATGCAGCAGAATCGGTACGTGCAGCAGTCAGTGGTTGCATATCCAACAGTGCCACCACTGATTCGCCACACATCACTACCGACTTCTGCTGCATACCACTGCACGGCCACCAGCATTCCGAGTCACCACTACACCACCACAAGTCCGAGTACTGTTGGACATTCCACCGTCGCCACCACCATGGCAAGCGCTGCTCCTGTGTGGAGCAACACCCCCACAGACACTGGTCCACAGTCATGGACTCAAGCCACCGCAGTACCTGCTTGGGCCACGGCACCCACTTCTCCTTCTAGGAGTACCGCCACCAGTCAACAATTTCCCGCCACAGCACCCACTGATCCTATGAGTACCGTCACCAGTCAGCAACAATCCATTTCAAGGGCACCCACTTCTCCTTCTAGGAGTACCGCCACCAGTCAACAATTTACCGCCACAGCATCCACTGATCCTATGAGTACCGCCACCAGTCAGCAACAATCCATTTCAAGGGCACCCACTTCTCCTTGGAACACCGCCAACCCTTTGGTTACTCCGAGCACTGCCAACACTTCCACCGCCACTGCCACCACCGAGCATGAGAGCGGTGACCCACTTTCAGTCTTTTTTGTTTCAAGGCCAAGGTCAACCAGCTCAAGGCGGACACAGAGAAGTCGGTCCATGCATGGTACTCCTGTCCCCAAGAAGAAAAAAAAAAATCTTTGTTTGTCCATCCACCCTCTCCTCCTAATGTGTCTCAAAGTGACTCTCATTTGATGTGTGATCTTCCTTCACCCACTACTTTTGTTGCCCCTTCCCCTCGAACCCCTTCATCGCTTTCCAGCCGCTCTTCATCTCTGCACACCCCCAGAGTATCGAAATCACCACCAAAACGTCAGTAGCAATAAAAATTTGTAATAAAAAAGCAGATTTCTATACAACTTCTGTGGCAGTGACGATACATATGGCATCTTGTACAAACATTGTACATCTATTATTCTTTACTATGCATTTCTATACAAGTGGCAGTTGTAAAACATTGTACTAATCAGATTTTCGTTCTAGTGTGACAAACATTGTACTAATCTGATTTTCTTATATGGGGCAGTGACTACAATGCTGTTGTACAAACATTGTACTAATCTGATTTTTCTATTACTAGTGGGGCAGTGACTACCAATTGCATGTTGTACAAACATTGTACTAATCTGATTTTTCTATTACTAGTGGGGCAGTGACTACCAATGGCATCTTGTACAAACATTGTACTAATCTGATTTTTCTATTACTACTGGGGCAGTGACTACCAATGGCATCTTGTACAAACATTGTACTAATCTGATTTTTCTATTACTAGTGGGGCAGTGACTACCAATGGCATCTTGTACAAACATTGTACTAATCTGATTTTTCTATTACTAGTGGGGCAGTGACTACCAATTGCATGTTGTACAAACATTGTACTAATCTGATTTTTCTATTACTAGTGGGGCAGTGACTACCAATTGCATGTTGTACAAACATTGTACTAATCTGATTTTTCTATTACTACATGGGCAGTGACTACCAATGGCATCTTGTACAAACATTGTACTAATCTGATTTTTCTATTACTACTGGGGCAGTGACTACCAATGGCATCTTGTACAAACATTGTACTAATCTGATTTTTCTATTACTAGTGGGAAGTGACTACCAATTGCATTTTGTACAAACATTGTACTAATCTGATTTTTCTATTACTAGTGGGGCAGTGACTACCAATTGCATGTTGTACAAACATTGTACTAATCTGATTTTTCTATTACTACTGGGGCAGTGACTACCAATGGCATCTTGTACAAACATTGTACTAATCTGATTTTTCTATTACTACTGGGGCAGTGACTACCAATGGCATCTTGTACAAACATTGTACTAATCTGATTTTTCTATTACTAGTGGGGCAGTGACTACCAATTGCATGTTGTACAAACATTGTACTAATCTGATTTTTCTGTTACTAGTGGGGCAGTGACTACCAATTGCATGTTGTACAAACATTGTACTAATCTGATTTTTCTATTACTAGTGGGGCAGTGACTACCAATTGCATGTTGTACAAACATTGTACTAATCTGATTTTTCTATTACTAGTGGGGCAGTGACTACCAATGGCATCTTGTACAAACATTGTACTAATCTGATTTTTCTATTACTACTGGGGCAGTGACTACCAATGCATCTTGTACAAACATTGTACTAATCTGGTTTTTCTATTACTAGTGGGCAGTGACTACCAATTGCATCTTGTACAAACATTGTACTAATCTGATTTTTCTATTACTAGTGGGGCAGTGACTACCAATTGCATGTTGTACAAACATTGTACTAATCTGATTTTTCTATTACTAGTGGGCAGTGACTACCAATTGCATGTTGTACAAACATTGTACTAATCTGATTTTTCTATTACTACTGGGGCAGTGACTACCAATGGCATCTTGTACAAACATTGTACTAATCTGATTTTTCTATTACTACTGGGGCAGTGACTACCAATGCATCTTGTACAAACATTGTACTAATCTGATTTTTCTATTACTAGTGGGGAAGTGACTACCAATTGCATTTGTACAAACATTGTACTAATCTGATTTTTCTATTACTAGTGGGGCAGTGACTACCAATTGCATGTTGTACAAACATTGTACTAATCTGATTTTTCTATTACTACTGGGCAGTGACTACCAATGGCATCTTGTACAAACATTGTACTAATCTGATTTTTCTATTACTAGTGGGGCAGTGACTACCAATGGGCCATTGGTAGTCACTGCCCCACTAGTAATAGAAAAATCAGATTAGTACAATGTTTGTACAAGATGCCATTGGTAGTCACTGCCCCAGTAGTAATAGAAAAATCAGATTAGTACAATGTTTGTACAAGATGCCATTGGTAGTCACTGCCCCAGTAGTAATAGAAAAATCAGATTAGTACAATGTTTGTACAAGATGCCATTGGCAATGGCATCTTGTACAAACATTGTACTAATCTGATTTTTCTATTACTACTGGGGCAGTGACTACCAATGGCATCTTGTACAAACATTGTACTAATCTGATTTTTCTATAACTTCTGGGCCACTGACAATACCATGCTCATGTTGGACACAAATTGTACTAATCTGATCTATCAAAAACCTTTGTGTGAATCGAAATATTTTCTTTTTTTGTTAATAAAAAGAAATTATAATGTGATCTATACAAATGTAATCAAATAAATCATTGGCAATTCAAATGTTGTTTTCCTGTTGTACAAAATAAATGTGGCAATGTTCTTTTAGTAATTTTGGTTTGCTTTGTGTTTATTTCGCCACCTACACACTGCGACGTACACACACTGCGATGTACACTTTGCGTTTTTGACTACACATAAGTACAGGAATGACACAAGTTTGTGTACTTCATGGAGATATGTTTAGTCCAAAACACAAATATATTACTTTTTTGGCAAAAACAGTCTGTCTGTCTGCTAATATTGCACAGACTGAATAGAGGATGGAGTTGAGTGCAAGGCATATCTATTTAACCTTGCCAGATATACTAAAAAATGAAATGAGTGTGGTGTGTTTTTGACATTATTTCAGTTTGTGATACAAGGCCAGGGATTCTAGATATAGCTTGTAATTGAGCACATCCTCTATTCAGTGTGTCTTGAAGAAACAGAGGAGATGATGGTGAAAATACACTTTATATGTACAATACCCTGCCTTGTATCATTACTATCACACCTGGACAGGTGAATAGACATGAGTTTTAACCAGATGCGTTTCTTCAGTCTGCATATATTTGAAGCATACTGTAGTGATGCTGCTGTTTATAACTCATGTGTACTCACCTGCCCAGCCTTGTATCATTACTATCACACCTGGGCAGGTGAATAGACATGAGTTTTAACCAGCAGCGTTGCTTCAGTCTGCATTAATTTGAAGCATACTGTAGCGATGCTGCTGTTTAGAACTCATGTGTACTCACCTGCCCAGGCCTGATACATTCTGAAGTGACGATGCGTTATTTGGGGCATCACCACTTCAGCATGCCACCAGGCATTGGTATAGAACAAGATGTATAATCTTTATTATCTCTGTGTTCCAAATCAAGTCACAGTGACACAAATAATTTATGTGTTAAATAAAGGTCATACAACTTGTGTGCATGTATATTTAACTACATAGTCAGGATTAAAAATAAATTCATGATGCACCCAAAAATATGCATCATGAATTCACTGGTAAACCTGGCCATTTCATAATTGTTTTTTAATTTAAAAACAGACTGCACGTGGTACAGGTATAAACAGAGGTATTTTATTGAAGTAAAAAAAAAAACCATTTTTTATTTACATACAGACAGGAACATTCTTTTACACCATTTGTTCTTGCCAATCCACCCGTCCTACATCTGAGATGAAGTAGGCCGCAAATTGGTCTCTCATTTGGCTGACTTCAACAGAAGACCTGAAGGGTGCTGAGTGAACTCAGGCAATGGGTTAGGAGCTGCATCATCAAGTTCAAAGTTTGGGTGCTCTTTCGCCATGACAAAGGTATGTAGCACCACACAGGCCTTCACAACTTCATCCACTGTTTGCACTTTCAGATGAATGGCTGTGCCCAGAATGCGCCACCTGGAAACCAGTATACCGAAGGCAAACTCTACAGTTCTCCTTGCCCTGGTCAGCCTGTAATTGAAAATTTTTTTGTTGTGGTCCAAGTCCCGGCTGGAGTAGGGTTTAAGTAGGTGTTGGCTCATCTGGAATGCCTCATCCCCAACCATTACAAATGGCATTGCTGGACCTTCGGTGTGGGGAAGAGGCCGTGGCATGGGGAAATTAAACTGGTTTCCATACAACCTCCGTCCCATGTCCGAGTTCTTAAATGCCTGTGAGTCATTCCCACGGCCAAATGCCCCAATGTCCACCGCAACAAACATACAGTCTGCATCTGCAATGGCCATAAGAACTGTAGAATAGTACTTCTTGTAATTGTAGTACTCCGAGCCTGTTCTTTTAGGTTTGATGATGCGGATGTGTTTCCCATCAACTGCTCCCAAACAGTTGGGGAAATTGCATGTTGTCCAGAATTTTTCTGCTATTTCTAGCCACTTTTCTGTGGTGGGCAGGGGCATAAATTCCGGACAGAGAACAGTCCACAATGCCCGGCAGGTGTCAACAACAATTCCTGACAACGTGGAGATACCAATCCGGTACTGGAAGTGAAGTGAAGACAGGCTCTCTCCAGTAGCAAGGAATCTATAGAAAGAACAAAAAAATTATTATTGTATATGTTTTTGTAAAACATTAATAAACCAAAAAATGGCATCAAAATAATTCTGCAGGTCTTTGTTTACTAGCTGTCAGAACAATAATTCTGTCATCTTTGTAATAGTACATGGCATTAGTAATACAATGATGCAGGCATTTGTTTATCAATAATACATACCGTAATGTCACCAGGAGTCTTTCCTCTGGAGGAATCGCCCGACGCAGCTGGGTGTCCTGTCTCCTTATTAATTGTTGTACCCGAGCAAGTAAATCCATGAAGGATTGTTGTGACATCCGGGTGTAGTCGTTAAATTTCTCCGGGTTTGACTGCAGCTCACTGTAGAGGGTGTGATACGCTCCACGGCTCTCCCGGAGTTCAACAATGGGATGTACCCACAAACGCCGCCGCTGCCGTCTACGCTGTCTATCTCTCTTCCTTTGTTCATGGCAAGCAACGGCATAAGACTGTGCCATAGCCATGTCCACATCAAGGTTGAAGAAGAAAGTCTGCATAAGCTGATCCATGTTCACCAAGGCAAATGCAAGCAAATGTAAAAAAGGGCTGTGAACAGGC
The DNA here is from genome assembly GCA_033576555.1 of Oophaga sylvatica. Taxonomy (NCBI): domain Eukaryota; kingdom Metazoa; phylum Chordata; class Amphibia; order Anura; family Dendrobatidae; genus Oophaga; species Oophaga sylvatica. The sequence goes on along the minus strand of JARQOD010004181.1, from coordinate 42,480 downwards.
TCTATATAAAGATTTTAAAAAAGACACACCCACTGGTGTCCCATTGGTGGGTTCTGTTGCAAGAATTTTTCAAGGATTTTCATCATGTGTTTTGCACAGAAAAAACGCAAACGCATACAAAAACGCTTTAAATCGCATACAATCGCTTACAAACGCTGCGTTTTTTAAAAGCAATGCACACTATTCGACTGCAAAATATCGCAGCGATTACACGCGTTTGCACGCGGATTTTTCATGCGTTTCATGTGCGCTCGGTACGCAGCGCTAAAAAACGCAAGTGTGAAAGTAGCCTAATGTCCACGAAACCCATTTAAACTCTCAGTTAAGATTTGGGTGTGTCAGTGTGTTGTTTGCAAGCATCTGAACAAGGATCTCTGTGCAGAGCACATTTGTGTGAAGTCTGAACACAGGCCAGAGAAGGAAAGCCACTGACGAACCCAAGCGTTATATGGCGGTGCAGTTTGATACAGACTGTTATTGATGACCTGGTTGCAATCTGGTGCATAATTTTTGCCTTTATTTTGTGAGTTTTGAAAATAAACATTTAAGTTGAACTTTCTTGGGTCATTGCTTCATTGCCGCATGGACACGGAAGACACTGCCTTACAGCATTTAGTCCAAAAAGTTCCACTTTGGTATCACCTGACCAAAAAACCTACCATATTTTAGTTGTGTCACCTATATGACTTTTTACAAACGGCAAATGGGACTTCATATGGCTTGATTTCAAAAATGTCTTTCTTCTTGCCACTCTTCCATAAAGGCCAGACTTGTGGAGTATACGATTAACAGTTTTCCGGTTATCCAGTTTACACGTTCTCCCACCTGAGCTGTGGATCTCTACAGCTTCTACAGAGTGACAATGGGCTTCTTGTCTGCATCTCTAATGAGTGTTCTCCTGCTTAGGATGTCAGGTTAGGCTGATGGCCATGTTTTAGTAGTTTTGCAGTAGATCCATACTCCTTCCATTTCTTGGATTATGGATTTATCAGTGCTCCGTGAGATTTTCAGAGCTTTTTATAATAACCTAACCCTGCTTTACTCTTGTCCACAAATTTATCCCTAACTTGTCTGATATGTTCCCTGGTGTTAATTATGCTAATTTCTCAAACAAACCTCTGAGAATTTCACAGAACAGCTGTAGTTATATTGGCAATAAATTATTATTATTTATTATTATAGCGCCATTTATTCCATGGCGCTTTACATGTGAATAAATTGAACACAGGTTGACTCAATTTACTAAGTATGTGACTTCTAGAGGCAATTGGTTAGTCAGGATTTTATTTAGGAGTATCAGACTACAAATGCATGCCACAATTTTTAGATTTATATTTTTAAAATAATTAGAAAACCATGTATAATTTCCTTTACACTTCACAAATGCTTGCCACTTTTTGTTGGCATGTCACATAAAATCCCAATAGAATATATTTATATTTGTGGGTGTAACGTGAAAAAATGTGGAAAAGTCCACAGGGTATGAATACTTTGTATATCCCTGTATATGCTTCTTCATCCATTTTGAAATAATCAATACTATGCTGGAATTACCAGTACTATATTGTCATAGACTGACATAAATAAAGGAGCTATAGAACTATAAGGAGTAGAGAGGAGCGACTTTGCCTTTTTTAGGGTCGAGTCGGGTTTCATGAAACCCGACTTTCTCAAAAGTTGACTTGAACGAAATCGGCCGACTATCGGGAAAAGTCGGTGGTCCGACTGAAACACGAAACCCAATGCAAGTCAATGGGGAAGCAAAGTCGGCAGGGAGTAGAGGACAGTAAACACACCTACAGTGCCCATTTGAATGGCAATGATATCAATTCTTATTAATTAAGCTTGGCAACCTTAATTAACTTTATAATAATAGTTACGCATTGAAAACTGGGGTTATTTGGCTAAACTTGTGGGGGGGGTAGGGCTGGCTCCCGGTTTTCGTGTGCCCTGGGCCAAAGAGTGTCAGTGGGCCCCTGACACTTATCACATACCACAATTCATGATGCTCTGATACTGCTCAGAAATATAGGTATAGTACAATGAAAAATACTTCACTTCTTACATGACATGACTGATATCTATGTTCAAATCTACAATAGATCAAAAACTGGACCGTATATTCCTCCATACAGTATTATGGCCACCACATAATGCATCATACAGAATAATGAGCCCCATATATTGCTCCATACATAATTGGTCCCATATAATGTTCCATACAGTATATCATGAGCTCCACATACTGTTCCAGTATATGATAGTCCCCATATAATGTGCCATACAGTATAGGATGGTCCCCATAGAGTAGAATGAGCCCCACATATTGCTCCATACAGTATAATGAGTCGCATATAAAGCTCCATACAGTATATGATGGGCCTCATATCTTGCTCCATACAGAATGGGCTCCATATAATGCTCCATACAGAATAAGCCCCATATGTGCCCCATATGATGCTCCATACCCTATATGATGTCCCATAATGAACCCCATATGATTCTCCAGTATATGATGGGCCCCATGGATGATGCTCCAATGTCTTATGGGCCAAAATAATGCTCCATATATAATGGGCCCCATTTAGAATGATCCATTGTATAAATGTCCATGTAATTGCTGCTCCAGTGTCTGTTTTCCCCCTTTCAGAATGCTCCAGTATATGATTGACCCCATGGATGCTGCTCCAGTGTCTGATCTGCCCCACTTAGAATGCTCCAGTATATGATGGACCCCATGGATGCTGCTCCAGTGTCTGATCTGCCCCATTTAGAATGCTCCAGTATATGATGGGCCCCATGGATGATGCTCCAGTGTCTTATGGGCCAAAATAATGCTCCATATATAATGGGCCCCATTTATAATGCTCTATTGTATAATGGTCCCAGTAAATGCTGCTCCAGTGTCTGTTTCCCCCTTTTAGTATGCTCTAGTATATGATGGACCCCATGGATGATGCTCCAGTGTCTTCTGGGCTAAAATAATGCTTTATATATAATGGGCCCCATTTATAATGCTCCAGTGTATAATGGGCCCCATGGATGCTGCTCCAGTGTCTGATCTGCCCCATTTAGAATGCTCCAGTATATGATGGGCCCCATGGACGCTGCTCCAGTGTCTGATCTGCCCCATTTAGAATGCTCCAGTATATGATGGGCCCCATGGATGATGCTCCAGTGTTTTATGGGCCAAAATAATGCTCCATATATAATTGGCCCCATTATTAATGATCCAGTGTGTAATGGGCCCCGTAAATGCTGCTCCTGTGTCTGATGTCCCCCATTTAGAATGCTCCAGTATATGATGGGCCCCATGGATGATGCTCCAGTGTCTAATGGGCCAAAATAATGCTTCATATATAATAGGCCCTATTTATAATGCTCCAGTGTATAATGGGCCCCGTAGATGCTGCTCCAGTGTCTGATGTCCCATATTTAGAATGCTCCAGTGTATGATGGGCCCTGTATATGCTGCTCCAGTGTCTGATGTCCCCCATTTAGAATGCTCCAGTGTATGATGGGCCCTATAGGCCCCATATATAATTCTCCAGTGTATAATGCTCCCCATATATTGCTCCAAACATTAAAAAAATGAAATACCTCTCCTCACTGTGCACTGCTCTACTCTGGACTCCTCAGTGTCGCCATCTTACAGCTCTCTGCACTTGGACTGTTTAGGCAGAGGGCGTACAGACGTGACGTCATCGTGCTCTCTAACCTGAATGTCACTGTCAGGAAACGCGGAAGACGTCACAGCGGTGGAGCAGGGAGAGGTAAGTATTGCAAGTGCTGGGGCCCTGAGCAAGCTGGGGGGCCGATTCATGGGCGACGGCACTGGCACAGGGCCTCTCATAGTACGCCGCTGTGACTGAAGTAGAGTGGGCCCCCCCACCGTCAGAGACACTTTTTTGTACTATGAGGGGCCCTGTGCCAGTGCCATTGCCCACGAGTCGGACCCCCCACCTGCTCAGGGAACCGGCACTTGCCCGGGTTCGCCAGGTGCTGACGCCAACAATGTGGGGGTATTTGTAGGTTTTGTAGTCCGTCCACGCTTGCAAGTGCATGTTCATTAAATGTCTAAGCATGCAACTGGTATTCAAATTTCTGAGATTTTTCCCTCGGCTAAAGGTCCTTCCGCACTTCTTACAGGTAACCTTTGCCTCATCAATAGGATTTTGGTCAAAAAAGTGCCACACTGGACTCTACCTACTATTGTATAAATTTTCAGGGCTTGCACGCTGTGCTAATTTGACCGTCTGGCCAAGCTGTCCTGCAACTCTTTTTGTTTTTTTAACACGTTTTTGTACTGCTATGGGCCTGCCAGATAACCGCTGCTGCGATGCCGATGCCTGCTGCGGATCCTTCTCCTTTTCTGAGCTATTGCCAGCAGCACTCTTTTCCCCCAATGGATGCCAATCCGGGTCAACAACTGGGTCATCCATCACCTCCTCTTCAATTTCATCTGCACCTTCCTCTGTGTCACCATGTAAGGTGGTATAGTATGCGGGAAGGGTCACCTGAGTTTCATCAGGGTCAGAATCTGGCTCAGTAGACTGCGAGGGAAATGTAGTGCTCTGGGTGAATGTACCAGCAGAATCATCTAGCAGTGGCTGTGCATCAGTGCACTCCATCTTTGACTGATGTTGGACTGGGGAATTCAGGATTTGACTTGATAACCCAGGCATGGTATGTGAAAAGAGCTCCATGGAGTAATCTGAAGTGTGGCCTGCCGCATCCTTCACTTTTGGTGTGGGTGAAGCACACAAGGAAAGGTGTTATTCCTGAACTGACGTCTCAGTGCTTGCATTTTTTGAAACTTCAGAAGAGGAGGCGATAGAGCTGAAGGCTGTTTTGGCAATGTAAGCCAAAATCTGTTCCTGATGCTCCAGCTTTAAAAGCAGTTTACCTACTGCAAGTAAAGGGAGCCTTCCAGGCCTTCTTGAGCCAGACGATGACGTCAGCTCAACACCTCCAGCCTTAGGTGCTATTGTGCTTATGGCACTTCCAGCAGATGCACCACCACCACCTTCAGTACCAGCTAGCCCTCCACGCCCACGTCCACGGCCTTTTCCACCTACTTCCTCATTGCTGTGAAAATGTGCCCAAAATACCAGCAGATATATGGTACTGTATCAGAAGCGTACAGCTGTATAGAGTATAGAGATAATTGTAAATCTACGTATATATTTCAGGATTCACACTGTTAGGGTCTGCGGAAAGCACCTAATAAATAATGTAGAGAGGTATGTTCGCAGCCTGGGGTCCACCGTGCAGGCAGAGCCTGCTGCTAGTAAGATGGCGTAAGTAGCGAACTCTGTTATCCCGCAGAGTTGCTAAAATAAATGCCGTAGTGCGCTGTGGCAGATAGTGCGAACTCTGTTAATTCACAGAGCCGCTAGCGGGAATGCCGCAGTGCTATATAGCGATATAAGCGAACTCTGTTACACCACAGAGTCGCTGAGGTAAACACGCAGAGATAGGTACTGTGTCCTGTTAACACCACAGGGATACACAGATAATTGCTGTGCGGATAGCAGTCCGTGATCATGCAGACAGCAACGCAATCAAGCAATCTCATCACCGGAGAAGCCGGTATTCTAGGGGCTTATTTCAGCCAACCCCTAACCACGTGCACTCAAATCTCCTCACCGGAGGTGCCGGTATTCTAGGGGCTAATTTCAGCCGAGTCCTAACCACATGCGTGCATGATCACACTTGCGCAAAGCACATAATGCAATTGATCCTAGAGCACGGCCGTGCGGTAAGGACAGCGTTTTATAGCAGCCATGAGATAAAGACCTTCCAGGAAGGACCAATGTGAAGCTGCTTCAGAACATCAACAGCCGGAGGACCTTCCTGAAGGTCCAATAGGAGTGGCAGCTGTAACTGAGCATGCCTTTTCATGGGAGATCTTGCCCTGGGCATGCTCAGATGAAGCAACAGACCTAAAGACGTCTGCTCGCCGCTGACCAGTAGTGGCTACAATAGCAGAACCTGAAGAGGCAGCAGCAAGTCTCTGCACAATATTAGACCGAGTGAGATGCTGGGACCGACGTCTTTGCTGAGCATGCTCCACTGCGGCCGGAGATGGATGGGGGACTGCAGCGGGACTGGTTCGAGACTCCCCTTGTGCAGCAGCGGGAACTCGAACCCTAACACACACACAGACGCTCTCAGGCTCAATATGGATTACACCAGAATATAAAAAGTAGAAAAAGGGTAACGTATTAGAAGCGTACAGCTGTATACAGTGTTGGGGTAATTGTAAATCTCCGTATATTTTTCCAGAGTCAGACACAGGCTCAGTATGGATCACACCAGAATATAAAAAATAGAAAAAGGGTAATGTATCAGAAGCGTTCAGCTATATTCAGTGTTGGGGTAATTTTTAAATCTCCGTTTATATTTCCAGAGTAACAGACACACTCTCACAGGCTCAGTATGGATCACACCAGAATATAAAAAGCAGATCCGCAAGAAATAATCACACATGTGGGCTAATGTTCCAGGTGTCATTGATTCACTTAGAGTGGTGGGAGGAGAACTTTCTGGCAAAAAGGGTACTGTATCACCAGATACCAGGTATATATAGTATTGTGAAAATATTCTAAATCTCCGTATATATTTCAGGAGGCAGACGCAGATGCTCTCAGGCTCTGTATGGATTACACAAGAATATAAAAAGATGAAAAAGGAGTACTGTATCACCAGATACCAGGTATATATAATATAGTGAAATTATTGGAAATCTCGGTATATATTTCAGGAGGCAGACATAGGCGCTCTCAGGGATAATATGGATTACACAAGAATATAATACGAATAAAAAGGGGTACTGTATCAGCAGATACCAGGTATATATAGTATAGTGAAAATATTCTAAATCTCTATACATTTCAGGAGGCAGACAGACACTCTCAGGCTCAGTATGGATTACATAAGAATATAAAAAGATGAAAAAGATGTACTGTATCACCAGATACCAGGTATATATAGTATAGTGAAATTATTGAAAATCTCCGTATTTATTTCAGGAGTCAGACACAGACGCTCTCAGGCTCAGTATGGATTACACAAGAATATAAAAAGATGGAAAAGGGGTACTGTATCACCAGATAACAGGTATATATAGTATAGTGAAATTATTGGAAATCTCCGTATATTTTTCAGAATCAGACACAGACGCTCTCAGGCTCAGTATGGCTTACACAAGAATATAAAAAGTAGAAAAAGGGTAATGTATTAGAAGCGTACAGCTGTATACAGTGTTGGGGTAATTTTTAAATCTCCGTATATATTTCCTGAGTAACAGACGACGCTCACAGGCTCAGTATGGATTAGACCAGAATATAAAAAGCTGAAACAGAGTACTGTATCACCAGATACCAGGTGTTTATAGTATAGTGAAAATATTGTAAATCTCCATATATAATTCAGATGTCAGACACATGCTCACAGGCTAAGGATGTATTACACAACAATATAATAAGAAAAAGGGGTACTGTATCACCAGATACCAGGTATATGTAGTTTAGTGAAATTATTGGAAATCTCCGTATATATTTCAGGAGGCCGAAACAGACGCTCTCAGGGTTAGTATGGATTACACGAGAATATAATAAGAATAAAAAGGTGTACTGTATAAGCAGATACCAGGTGTATATAGTATAGTGAAAATATTCTAAATCTCCATATATATTTCAGGAGGCAGACACAGACGCTCTCAAGGTTCGTATGGATTACACAAGAATATAATAAAAATAAAAAGGGGTACTGTATCAGCAGATACCAGGTATATATAGTATAGTGAAAATATTCTAAATCTCCGTATATATTTCAGGAGGCAGACACAGACGCTTTCAGGCTCAGTATGGATTACATATTAATATAAAAAGATGAAAAAAGGGTACTGTATCACCAGATACCAAGTATACATAGTATAGTGAAAATATTGGAAATCTCAGTATATATTTCAGGAGGCAGACAAATACACTCACAGGCTCAGTATGGATTAGACAAGAATATAAAAAGCAGATCCGCAAGAAATAATCACACATGTGGGCCAATTTTCCAGGTGTCAATGATGCACTGAGAGTGTTGGGGGAAGGAGGACTTTCTGCCAAAAATGGTACTGTATCGCAAGCATACAGCTGTACACAGTCTAGGGGTAATTGTAAATCTCCGTATATATTTCCGGAGTAACAGACAGACGCTCACAGGCTCAGTATGGATTAGACCAGAATATAAAAAGCTGAAACAGGGTACTGTATCACCAGAAACAAGTTGTATATAGTGTAGTGAAAATATTGTAAATGTCCGTATATATTTCAGGAGTCATACACAGACACTCTCAGGCTCAGTATGGATTACACAAGAATATAAAAAGATGAAAAAGGGGTACTGTATCACCAGATACCAGGTATATATAGTATAGTGAAATTATTGGAAATCTCCATATATATTTCATGAGGCAGACACAGACGCTCTCAGGTCAGTATGGATTACACAAGAATATAATAAGAATAAAAAGGGGTACTGTATCAGCAGATACCAGGTATAAATAGTATAGTGAAAATATTCTAAATCTCCATATTTATTTCAGGAGGCAGACACAAACGCTCTCAGGCTCAGTATGGATTACACGACAATATAAAAAGTAGAAAAATGGAAATGTATCAGAAGCGTACAGCTGTATACAGTGTTTGGGTCATTTTTAAATCTCCGTATATATTTCCGTTGTAAGAGACAGACTCTCACAGGCTCAGTATGGATCACACCAGAATATAAAAACAGATCTGCAAGAAATAATCACACATGTGGGCCAATGTTCCAGGTGTCAATGATGCACTTAGAGTGGTGGGTGGCGGAGTACTTTCTGCAAAAAAGGGTACTGTATCACAAGCGTACAGCTGTAAACAGTCTAGAGGTAATTGTAAATCTCCATATTTATTTCTAGAGTAACAGACTCAGTATGGATTAGACCACAATATGAAAAGCTGAAAAAGGGTACTGTATCACCAGATAGCAGGTATATATCGTATAGTGAAAATAATTTAAATCTCCGTATATATTTCAGGAGTCAGACAAAGACGCTCACAGGCTCACTATGGATTAGACAGGAATATAAAAAGTAGAAAAAGGGTAATGTATCAGAAGAGTACAGCTGTATACAGTGTTGGGGTAACTTTAAATCTCCGTATATATTTCCTGAGTCAGACACAGACTCTCACAGGCTCAGTATGGATTACACCAGAATATAAAAAGTAGAAAAAGGGTAATGTATCAGAAGAGTACAGCTGTATACAGTGTTGGGTAATTTTAAATCTCTGTATATATTCTGAGTCAGACACAGACTCCACAGCTCAGTATGGATTACACCAAAATAAAAAGTAAAAGGGTAATGTATCAAAGAGTACAGCTGTATACAGTGTTGGTAATTTTAAATCTCTGTATATATTCCTGAGTCAGACACAGACTCTCACAGGCTCAGTATGAATTATACCAGAATATAAAAAGTTGAAAAAGTGACTGTGTCAGAAGCGTACAGCTGTATACAGTGTTGGGATAATTTAAAATCTCCGTATATATTTCCTGAGTCAGACACAGACTCTCACAGGCTCAGTATGGATTACACCAGAATATAAAAAGTAGAAAAAGGGTAATGTATTAGAAGCGTATAGCTGTATAGAGTGTTGGGGTGCTTTTAAATCTTTGCATATATTTCAGTATCAGTAAGCCAGTCCAGACTCTCCGCTACAGGAAACTAGATGGATACAAGCACACACTGAAAGTAGAGAGATTGCAAAAATTTGGGAATTCCTAATTATGGTAAAACCTCCCGGTAGATTTCTCAGAGGCGATGCTGACCCTCAATTACTTTATCTGTGGAGACAGCGAAAACGGTTCTTTGTGAAGAAAGGGTTGCTGTATCGCAGTAGTGTCGATCCCATCACCGTTAGTCGTCTCCATCAAATTGTGATGCCAAGGAGAGATGTAGACATGGTCCTCACTTCCTATCATGATCAGTCTGGTCACTTTGTAGTGCAAAAGACAGAAGCCACAGGCCGTAGGCGATTCTATTGGATTGGCATGAGAGGAAACATTGAAAAATGGTGCCAGGAATGTCACACGTCTGTGAGTAGTAGAACTGTGAAAGCTGATCAGAAAGTAACACTGCATCCGATTGTGAGTCGACGTCCATTAGAAATGGTAGCCATTGATCATCTGAAGGACAGGCCATAGCTACGTCTTAACCATCATCGATCAGTTCACCAAATTTGTAGTGGCTGTCCCTGTGAAGGATTTAACTGCCCAGACTCCACACCAGTGGAGTAGGGAGAGGTAAGTATTGCAAGTGCTGGGGCCCTGAACAAGCAGGGGGGACCCAATCGTGGGTGCCGGTACTGGCACAGGGCCTCTCATAGTTCGCCGCTGAGTCTGACGGCGAGTGGGCCCCCCCACCATCAGAGACACTTTTTTGTACTTTGAGGGGCCCTCTGCCAGTGACGGCACCCAAGAGTGGGCCCCCAACCTGCTTAGGGCACCGGCACTTGCCCGGGTGCACCAGGTGCTAACCCCGGACTTGGGGGGGACAGCCAAGATAGGGAGGTGGCAAAAATTGCATATGTTGAGGTGTAAGCTGGACATTCAGCAGCTGCAAATGGAGGAATTGGAGAAGTCAGAGGAAGAGGAGGACAAAGCGAGCCATTTTGCTGTCAACCTATGTGTCATCAGGGGAAGGTGGGACAAAATACTTTGAAACCCATGCATGGTTCATTTTAATGAAGATTAGATCATCAAAATTTATGTCGACAGCCTGGTCCTTCTTTCTGTCATGATTGATCCAGCAGCACTGAAAACTCTTTCTGATAGCACACTACCAGTAGGGCAAGTGAGCTTCTGTAAGGCATATTGTGCCAATTCAGGCCAGGTGTCCAGTTTACAGGTCCAGTAGTCAAAGGGGAATGACCTGTGAGGGAGAATATCGATAGGGGAGGAGAAGTAATTTTTAACCATATTTGACAACTGCTGTCTCCTGTCTGTTGCAATAGATTCAGTTTTACCAGGCATGTGAACGGTACTCGAGAAATCAGTCCACGACATGGTCATGAAACCCCTGTCTCCAACGCCACTTCGACTGCGTGCACCACGAACACCTCTTCCATTTGGCCCAGTACGGCTCGTGGTAGAACCTGCACCGCTGCTGTGTGCTGGGAATGGCTGACTCTCATCAAGGCTTCCCTCCTCCTCTTCCTCCTCCCCTGCAGACACCTGATCCTTAATGTGCGTCAAAGTTTGCATGAGCAGACGCATAAGTGGGATGGTCATGCTTAAGATGGCTTTGTCTGCGCTTACCAGCCGTGTGCATTCCTCAAAACACTGAAGGACTTTACAGAGGTCTTTCAGCTTTGACCACTGCACACCTGACAACTCCATGTCTGCCCTCAAAATGCCTGCCTGTGTATCCTCCCACAAATGCATTACAGCCTGCCTCTGTTCGCACAGCCTCTCAACCTTGTGCATGGTGGAGTTCCACCTTGTTGCAACGTCTATGATTAGGCGGTGCTTGGGGAAGTGGAGTGATCGCTGCAGCCTCTGCATACGACTGGAGTCTACGTGCGAGCGACGGATGTGCGAGCACAGTCTCCGCACTTTATGGAGCAGGGCTGTTAATTCCGGATAATTATTTAAGAAGCACTGCACCACCAGGTTCATGGTGTGAGCCAGGCAAGGTATGTGTCTGAGTTTTGCCAGGGCTATGGCTGCCACAAAATTACCGCCGTTATCACTGACTACCTTGCCTGGCTCAAGATGTATACTGCCCAGCCATTACTCAGTTTCTCGCTGCAAGTAGTCGGCCAGTACCTCAGCGGTGTGTCTGTTGTCGCCCAAAGACATCATTTTTAAAACAGCCTGCTGACGCTTACCACTAGCTGTTCGATAATGAGACACATCGTGTGCAACACTGGCAGCTGCGGATGGAGTGCTCATGCGACTGCGCTCTGTTGATGAGCTTTCGTTTCTGGAGGAGGAGGGTCGAACACCTACAGCCAACTGTTGCCTATACCGTGGGCTAGGCAGCACTGTCCCACCGCCGCTGTCCCCTGTGGACCCTGCATCTACCACATTAACCCAGTGCGCAGTGATGGACACGTAAAGGTCCTGGCCATGGCTACTGGCCCATGCATCAGTTGTGAGTTGCACCTTTCCACTCACTAATTGTTTGAGTGCATGGACAATGTGGTCTTTCACATGCAGGTGGAGGGCAGGGATGGCTTTTCTAGAAAAGAAGTGCCGACTGGTAGGTCATAGCGTGGGACAGCATAGCCATGATGTCTATGAACGCTGCGCTTTCAATCAAACGGAAGAGCATCGTCTCTAATGAGATCAGTTTGGCAATGTAGGCATTCAAACCCAGTGTACGTGCATGAGAGGATGAGTACTTTCTTGTCCTACTCAGAGTGTCTGGAAGGTTGAGCTGGTCTTGAGAGCTGCATATGGAGGAACTAGCGGTCAGGGCCGCTCCAGGTTTTTATGGGCCCCGGGCGAAAGAGTCTCAGTGGGTCCCCTTAACACAGACCACGATTCATGATGCACAGATACTGCAGAGAAATATAGGTATAGCACAACGCCAAACACTTCACTTCTTCCATTACATGACTGATATCTATTGTAAATTGTACAGTAGCTCAAAAACCGCCAAATCCTCACAGCGCACAGTACAGACTGGACAGTACAGTCCTCCATACAATTTATGGGCACGACATAGTCTCCCCCTCATCACCCATATAATACCTCATGCAGGATGTCACCCCCCATCCCCCATATAATGCTCCATACAGGATACTGGTCCCCATATAAAGCTCCATACAAAATATGGAGCTCTCCTCTGCGCTGTGCTGCGTTCTGCACTGTTATGGCTCAGGAAAGGGCGCCGTGGAAAGACTCCCATTATCATCATTGCCTGCCCATCATCATGATTGCCTCCCCATCATCATCATCGCCTCCCCATAATCATCATTGCCTGCCCATCATCATCAATGCCTGCCCATCATCATCATCGCCTGCCCATTATCATCATCGCCTCCCCATCATCATCATTGCCTCCCCATCATCATCATCACCTCCCCATCATCATCACTGCCTGCCCATCATCATCAATGCCTGCCCATAATCATCATTGCCTCCTTATCAATAGCATTGCCTGCCCATCATCATCACTGCCTGCCCATCATCATCAATGCCTCCCCATCATCATCATTGCCTCCCCATCATCATCAATGCCTGCCCATCATCATCAATGCCTGCCCATAATCATCATTGCCTCCCCATCAATATCATTGCCTGCCAATCATCATCACTGCCTGCCCATCATCATCAATGCCTGCCAATCATCATCAATGCCTGCCCATAATCATCATTGCCTCCCCATCAATATCATTGCCTGCCCATCATCATCACTGCCTGCCCATCATCATCAATGCCTGCCCATAATCATCATTGCCTCCCCATCAATATCATTGCCTGCCCATCATCATCAATGCCTGCCCATCATCAATCATCAATTGCCCTCCCCCCACCACCATCACACATACAGCAGACACACACACAAAGCACCGCACTACATACACCCACACTGATACACACAGAGACACATACACAGACACACACACAAACATCTCACCTGTCCGGCGTCCGCGCGCTCACTGCCACAGCCGGCCGCTGAATGATGATGTCATTCAGCGGCGCTGCTGTGAGAAGAAGCGCCGGCGTCCTGCAGGCGCCCCCTGGAGCCCGGAGCTGCGGCAGCGGAGGCACGGGGAGAGGTGAGTATTGCGCCGGCGCTGCCGGGGCCCTGAGCAAGCGGGGGGGCCCAGTGGCGGCGCTGACACCGCTAACGGGCGCTGGGGTGCCAGACGGCGAGTTGGCCCCCCCGCCTGCTCAGGGCCCCAGCACTTGCCCGGGTGTTCCGGGTGCTGACACTGGCCCTGCTAGCGGTGGACATGACGGACTGAGAGGGGGTTGGTGACGGTGATGGTGGTGATGGCCTAAATGCAGTCTTTCATTGCAAAAACATTGGGATTCCCTGACTGCTTTGGCCTTGCGACAACACCTCAACATTTCTTGCTGGTGGTGTGCCAACCGGTGGGCTTACAGTGAGGGAAGCGATGGAGCGTTGCTGGCTAACTTCAGTCAGAGCAGGTGCTCATGTGCTACAGTTAGGTCCATATATATTTGGACAGAGACAACATTTATAATTTTGGTTTTAGACATTACCACAATGAATTTTGAACAGAACAATTCAGATGCAGTTGAAGTTCAGACTTTCAGCTTTCATTTGAGGGTATACACATTAAAATTTGATGAAGGGTTTAGGAGTTTCAGCTCCTTAACATGTGCCACCCTGTTTTTAAAGGGACCAAAAGTAATTGGACAGATTGAATAATTGTAAATAAAATGTTCATTTCAAGTACTTGGTTGAAAAACCTTTGTTGGCAATGACTGCCTGAAGTCTTGAACTCATGGACATCACCAGATGCTGTGTTTCCTCCTTTTTGATGCTCTGCCAGGCCTTCATTGCGGTGGTTTCCAGTTGCTGTTTGTTTGTGGGCCTTTCTGTCTGAAGTTTAGTCTTTAACAAGTGAAATGCATGCTCAATTGAGTTGAGATCAGGTGACTGACTTGGGCATTCAAGAATATTCCACTTCTTTGCTTTAATAAACTCCTGGGTTGCTTTGGCTTTATCTTTTGGGTCATTGTCCATCTGTAGTATGAAACGACGACCTAACAGTTTGGCTGCGTTTGGCTGGATCTGAGCACACAGTATGGCTCTGAATACCTCAGAATTCATTTGGCTGCTTCTGTACTGTGTTACATCATCAATAAACCCTAGTGACCCAGTGCCACTGGCAGCCATGCATGCCCAAGCTATCACACTGCCTCCGCCATGTTTTACAGATGATGTGGTATGCTTTGGATCATGAGCTGTACCACGCCTTCGCCATACTTTTCTCTTTCCATCATTTTGGTAGAGGTAGATCTTGGTTTCATCTGTCCAAAGAATGTTCTTCCAGAACTGTGCTGGCTTTTTTAGCAAAGTCCAGCCTAGCCTTTTTATTCTTGATGCTTAAGAGTGGCTTGCACCGTGCAGTGAACCTTCTGTATTTACTTTCATGCAGTCTTCTCTTTACGGTAGATTTGGATATTGATACGCCTACCTCCTGGAGAGTGTTGTTCACTTGGTTGGCTGTTGTGAAGGGGTTTCTCTTCACTATGGAGAGTATTCTGCGATGATCCACCACTGTTGTCTTCCGTGGGTGCCCAGGTCTTTTTGCATTGATGAGTTCACCAGCGCTTTCTTTCTTTCGCAGGATGTACCAAACTGTAGATTTTACCACTCCTAATATTGCAGCAATTTCTCGGATGGGTTTTTTCTGTTTTTGCAGCTTAAGGATGGCTTATTTCACCTGCATGGAGAGCTCTTTTGACCGCATGTTTCCTTCACAGCAAAACCTTCCAAATGCAAACACCACACCTCAAATCAACTCCAGCCCTTTTATCTGCTTAATTGAGAATGACATAACGAAGGGATTGCCCACACCTGTCCATGAAATAGCATTGGAGTCAATTGTCCAATTACTTTTGGTCGCTTTAAAAACTGGGTGGCACATGTTAAGGAGCTGAAACTCCTAAACCCTTCATCCAATTTTATTGTGGATACCCTCAAATGAAAGCTGAAAGTCTGAACTTCAACTGCATCTGAATTGTTTTGTTTAAAATTCATTGTGGTAATGTCTAGAACCAAAATTAGATTAATGCTGTCTCTGTCCAAATATATATGGACCTAACTGTACCTGAGGTTTTGTAGTACGTCCACACTTGCAAGTGCATGTTCATTAAATGTCTAAGCATGCAACTGGTATTCAAATTTCTGAGATTTTTCCCTCGGCTAAAGGTCCTTCCGCACTTCTTACAGATAACCTTTGCCTCATCAATAGGATTTTGCTCAAAAAAGTGCCACACTGGACTTTTCCTACTATGGCATAAATTTTTAGGGCTTGCACGCTGTGCTAATTTGACCGTCTGGCCAAGCTGTCCTGCAACTCTTTTTGTTTTTTTAACACCTTTTTGGACTGCTACGGGCCTGCCAGATAGCCCCAGCTGAGATGTTGATTCCTGCTGCGGCACCCTCATCCCCCATTGAATGCCAATCCGGGTCAACAACTGGGTCATCCATCACCTCCTCTTCAATTTCATCTGCAGCTTCCTCTGTGTCACCGTGTAAGGTGGTATAGTATGCAGGAAGGGGCACCTGAGTTTCATCAGGGTCACATTCTGGCTCAGTAGACTGCGAGGGCAATGTAGTGCTCTGGTTGAATGTACCAGCAGAATCATTTTGCAGTGGCTGTGCATCAGTGCACTCCATGTCAGATTCATCTTGGACTGGGGAATTCAGGATTTGACTTGATAACGCAGACATGGTATGTGAAAAGAGCTCCATGGAGTAATCTGAAGTGTGGCCTGCCGCATCCTTCACTCTTGGTGGAGGTGAAGGACACAAGGAAAGGGGTTTTTCCTGACAAGAAGCCTGCATTGATGACTCAGTGCTTGGAGTTTTTGAAACTTCAGAAGAGGAGGCGATAGAGCTGGAGGCTGTTTCGGCAATGTAAGCCAAAACCTGCTCCAGATGCTACGGCTTTAAAGAGGTTTACGTACTCCCAGAAAAGGGAACCTTCCAGGTCTTCTGGAGCCAAACAATGGCGCAGGCTCAACACCTCCTCCCTTAGGTGATATTGTACTTTTGGCACTACCAGCAGATGCACCACCACCATCACCATCAGTACCAGGTAGCCCCCCACGCCCACGTCCGCGGCCTCTTCCACCATACTTCCTCATGTGTTATGAGCTTGGTTGCAACAACTTTATTATATATAATGGATTGCAACCGAACCCGGGGTCCGCAATGCAGTTTATGTGACTGCTGCCGAACACCCTTTGGGTATCAGGGTAACAACTGACAACCTAAAGGATTATATTAGATCTCACCTGTGTTACTTCACACAAGGAGAGAGATATACAGTGCCTACAAGTAGTATTCAACCCCCTGCAGATTTAGCTGGTTTGATAAGATGCAAATAAGTTAGAGCCTTCAAACTGCAAACGAGAGTAGGATTTATTAACAGAAGCATAAATCTTACAAAACAAAAAGTTATGTTGCTCAGTTGAATTTTAATAAATTTTAAACATAAAAGTGTGGGTCAATTATTATACAACCCCTATGTTTAATATTTCGTGGAATAACCCTTGTTTGCAATTACAGCTAATAATCGTCTTTTATAAGACCTGATCAGGCCGGCACAGGTCTGTGGAGTTATCTTGGCCCACTCCTCCATGCAGATCTTCTCCAAGTTATCTAGGTTCTTTGGGTGTCTCATGTGGACTTTAATCTTGAGCTCCTTCCACAAGTTTTCAATTGGGTTAAGGTCAGGAGACTGACTAGGCCACTCCAACACCTTGACTTTTTGCCTCTTGAACCAGGCCTTGGTTTTCTTGGCTGTGTGCTTTGGGTCGTTGTCTTGTTGGAAGATGAAATTACGACCCATCTTAAGATCCTTGATGGAGGAGCGGAGGTTCTTGGCCAAAATCTCCAGGTAGGCTGTGCTATCCATCCTCCCATGGATGCGGACCAGATGGCCAGGCCCCTTGGCTGAGAAACAGCCCCACAGCATGATGCTGCCACCACCATGCTTGACTGTAGGGATGGTATTCTTGGGGTCGTATGCAGTGCCATCCAGTCTCCAAACGTCACGTGTGTGGTTGGCACCAAAGATCTCGATCTTGGTCTCATCAGACCATAGAACCTTGAACCAGTCTGTCTCAGAGTCCTCCAAGTGATCATGAGCAAACTGTAGACGAGCCTTGACATGACGCTTTGAAAGTAAAGGTACCTTACGGGCTCGTCTGGAACGGAGACCATTGCGGTGGAGTACGTTACTTATGGTATTGACTGAAACCAATGTCCCCACTGCCATGAGATCTTCCCGGAGCTCCTTCCTTGTTGTCCTTGGGTTAGCCTTGACTCTTCGGACAAGCCTGGCCTCGGCACGGGAGGAAACTTTCAAAGGCTGTCCAGGCCGTAGAAGGCTAACAGTAGTTCCATAAGCCTTCCACTTACGGATGATGCTCCCAACAGTGGAGACAGGTAGGGCCAACTCCTTGGAAAGGGTTTTGTACCCCTTGCCAGCCTTGTGACCCTCCACGATCTTGTCTCTGATGGCCTTGGAATGCTCCTTTGTCTTTCCCATGTTGACCATGTATGAGTGCTGTTTACAAGTTTGGGGAGGGTCTTAAATAGTCAGAAAAGGCTGGCAAAAGAGATCATTAATCCACACATGTGAAGCTCATTATTCTTGGTGCCTGAACTACGTCTTAATACTTTAGGAGACCAAACAGAATTCTTGTGGTTTGAGGGGTTGAATAATAAATGACACTCTGAATTAACTTTTAACGTTTTAAAAAAAAAAGAAAAAAAATTAAAGCAAAAATTTTTGCTGCAGTGCATTTCCCACTTCCAGGCTGATCTACAGTACAAATGTCACAATGCCAAGTTAATTCCGCATGTGTCAACCAGCTAAATCTGCAGGGGTTGAATACTACTTGTAGGCACTGTACATACAATTCCTTATTTCATGATAAGACAAGGAAATAATAGAAGCAATCCATAAAATTAATATACTTTATTGAAAAAATATTTTAAAATTATTTATAAAATTAAAATAAGCAGAAAAATACCTCCAAAATAAGGACAAAGGGTATCCACATAAATGTATATAATCAATATATGTATATATCCACAGTTTTCAATTATTAACAAGACACGTCTCATAGAGAAAATAGGTCATTTGGTATAATATATTTCGTGTACAACTATCATATACAAAAAAGAAAATAATATTTGGCAAGAAAAATTATATATATGTATAATAACTCCCAGTGTTATATAATGTATAATAACTCCCAGTGGGTGGATGTTATAATAATTACAAAATAACCATAACAAAGTTCTCACAAAAAACTGGTTAATGCAAAAAAAGGGGCTATAGCAAGTACTAAATGCAATTCAGCTGATAAAAAATCACAAGTGCTAGATGATTATAAACTGAGCCCAAATTAACAGCTAAGTGGCTGAAAATAATATAGTGCAACAAATGAATAACACTATCACCATTAATCAAAGTGCATTGTGCTTAAGAAATAGTCAAAGAATCCAGTATGAAGTGGAACCTTAATTGACTGCTTAATGCAGAAAGCAAAGCCAGCTGATATATAGTGCATGGCCTGAATGGACCTATTTTATCACTAGAATGAATACATATGGACGTTAGTAAGAAAACAGGGAAGGAGGTGAAAACAATCGCTGTTCAGTCATAAAGTATTAAATAAAGGCAAGTGCCAGATCAGAAGTATAAAGGCGATTCACCTGATGTGGATAAGAATAGCCCGTCCTGTAACCGTCCTGTAACTTTGTTATGGTTATTTTGTAATTGTAATTGTAATTACATAACTTTGTTATGGTTATTTTGTAATTGTAATTTGTAATGTTTGTGAAAATGTACCCAAAATAAATATATGGTACTGTATCAGAAGTGTAGGTGAAAAATTTTAATCTCCGTATATATTTGCGGAGTAACAGACACAGACTCTCACAGGCTCAGTATGGTTTACACCAGAATATGAAAAGCAAAAAAAGTGTACTGTATCAGTAGCGTACAGCTGTATACAGTGTAGGGGTAATTTTAAATCTCTGTATATATTTCAGGAGTAACACACAGACGCTCACAGGCTCAGTATGGATTACACCAGAATATGAAAATCAGAAAAAGTGTACTGTATCAGTAGCGTACAACTGTATACAGTTTGGGATAATTTTACATCTCCGTATATATTTCAGGAGTAACACACAGACGCTCACAGGCTCAGTATGGAGTAGACCAGAATATGAAAAGCATAAAAAATGTACTGTATCAGTAGCATACAGCTGTATACAGTGTTGGGGTAATTTTAAATCTCCGTAAATATTTCAGGAGTAACACACACGCTCACAGGCTCAGTATGGATTACACCAGAATATGAAAAGCAGAAAAAGTGTACTGTATCAGTAGCGTACAGCTGTATACAGTGTAGGGGTAATTTTAAATCTCCAAATATATTTCAAGAGTGACACACAGACACTCACAGGCTCAGTATGGAGTAGACCAGAATATGAAAAGCAGAAAAAGTGTACTGTATCAGTAGCGTACAGATGTATACAGTGTTGAGGTTTAATCTACGTATATACAGTGCCTTGCGAAAGTATTCGGCCCCCTGGAACTTTTCAACCTTTTCCCACATATTATGCTTCAAACATAAAGATACCAAATGTTAATTTTTGGTGAAGAATCAACAAGTGGGATACAATTGTGAAGTTGAATGAAATGTATATATTTTTTAAGATTTTGTGGAAATACAAAAACTGAAAAGTGTGGCGTGTAGTGTTGAGCGATATTGCTCGATATCTAAAAATATCGTATCGAAATTGTATCGCCGATAGCACTAAATATCGTCGATATCCGATTTCGATACCGGAAGTCCCATGTAAGTCTATGGGAACAAAATATCGCAACAAAAAAAACCCTTTCTTTCGTTGTAAAACAAAATATACACACATAGAATACATATAATATATATATATACATGTCATTGTGACATATATATATATACATATATTTATAGTTTATACACTTCTACATAGTAAAATCGACTCTAATTCAATTGCCGGGTAAAGACGTGACATACCCCATAGAAGTCGACGGGCTCGGTGCCGAGTACCCCAAAAACCTCTGGCTCTGTGCGACTCAACTTGGGCGTCACGAACAGGATTCTGTAGCTCGCTATAAGCGAGTCCTGTGTGCCTGAATTGCACTGGTTTTGTGCTTGAGAATTGCTAAAATCATCAGAGAATGTATTTGCCATTTTTCCGCCATATCTGCGTCACGACGAGGCACTGGTGAAGAAGAAGGGCGTGCTCTTCGTGGGTGTCACTCACTCAGTGGCGTGAAAGCGATGGCCGCCCACTGTAAATGGTACTGCAATGTAACATCGTGCCCCACAGCTCTGGAGTTCCGCCTCCTCATCCTCCTCAGTGTGAGGAGGTCCCGCCTCCCTACAAAAGAGGGGCCCTCTCCAGATATTACACATGTGACTTGGCAGAGATGGCTAATGGACACGACGAGCAGAAGTGGGAAGGGATGGAGCAGTCAGAGCTCTCCCCCCACGGAAGCGACCCGATCGCCACGGAATCACCGTTGGGCACCCGGCCTGTAAACCCTCCTACGCTGCAAGAAGCGGAGGATACCCTGAGAGGCCTGGCCCGGCACCGGGAGGAGGTCGCCAGGATGGAAGCCAGCTGGCGTGCCCTAAAACTAAACTTGGAACGGCGCCAATCCCTCTTACCTGAAGTGTCTGACTCTGTACCGGAAGGTGAGGCACCCGTTCTAGTAGAGGAGCCCTTGCAATGTGATCCGGTTGACGTTGTCGCAGTGGAGGCACCCGTTCCTGCAAAAACCGCAGCACCGTCAGCAGCACCCCAGATCCCGCTGTCTGCCCCGGTCGCTGAGACAGAAGAAGCGACACCCGTCCTCATGGAGGAGGCAGCGCAGGCACCAGAGCACTACCTGCCTGTACCGGAGCCCCGACTGTCATCTGATTTAGAGCCGTCTGCTTCCTCCGCAGGGGAGCGCCGCCAGGACTGGGGGGCGACAGGAGAGCTGCCGCAAACCGGACACTGTAAGCTGCAGTGGAGTGGTGGAGACATGGGGCAACTGGTGGAGGAGAATTATAACCGGCGTCAGGAGGAAGAGTGGAGACGTTGGGAGAAGGAAGCAGAGCGACAAAGGGAGCGGCGAGAAACCCTAAAACTTCGCCAACGTCACCTGGAGAAGGACCGGGCAGATAAGGACCGGATGAGAAAGGACAAAGGAACCCTGAGTGAGCCGCGGCGTAAGGGTGCAGTACGGAACTTTAAATTGAAAGGTGGGTGGGCTTCATCAAGGAGCCTGGACTTTATTTAGAAGTCTTTGTGACCCGGCGGGACGTGGAGGCTCACCTCCCAGAAGGACACCCGGGGAGGGACCTGTTGCCAGGAGACTTGGTGACTTACACCCGACACTGGGGTTACAATGGGTGGTACGCCCTAAATGTTACCAGGTGCGACCCCTACTCCCCAGTGTGTCAGGAACCTGTGAGACCCTCGAAGCCTTCAGCCTCCCACATCCAGGCCTCTGCAAAAGTGCCCACCCCACGCCGTAAATCTCCCCAGCCTCCCTCAGTGGTCTCCTCAGCAGCCCCAGCTATGGACATGATAAGTATAGCTGGCCCGTACCCGGCGCCTGTTAGGCCCCCTGGGGTTCGTACAGTCCGTGACATAGGGCTCCAGACCCGGAGAGAGATGAAAGAGGTGGCCACACAGACCAGATAGCGGGTCACGACGTCACTGTACAGGCCACACGACGTCATCAGGTCCTGGTGGTCCTTGGTGCCTCGGATGTTTGGCAATCTCAAGAAGAGTACCAGGTGGTACCTGGAAGAGGCCAGCCAAAGAAGTCTAAATAACCCGGACAGGGTCCCTGTATGTAAATAAATAGTTAAATTGTTTATGTACCCGGACGGGTGAATGTTCCAAAAAATTTTTTTTAATTTAATAAAAAAAAAACAAAACACAGTTTTCATTTCTTTTATTACTGTCTCATCCTGCTGCGACGCCATCGATCTCCTGTAAAAAATGAAAAAAAAAAAAAAAAAAAGTATACCACCTGACCGACGCAGTCCATAGTAACGAGTGTCCCACGACGATCCAGCTCTGCTACATCAGAATGACAGGCAGAGCCTGTCATCCCGGCGCAGCACAGCTGATTACCTGCTTCCCCGGCGGTGACGTCATCGGACTGACTGCTTTACGGCCGGGATTACCCGCGAAAAAACTGCATGTGACCGCCAGGGAGAAGATAATGGCGGCCATCAAGCAGTCCAGGACGTGACCGCCGGAGATCTTCTGCCAGGTAAGTGCCGCTGACTCCTGACAGACCCGACCGACGGACACTCACAGTGACAGTGACAAATCCGATTCCGGTATTCGATAAGACGAAAATATCGAAACGAATTATCGAAAGGCCGATAGAGCTAATATCGGCCGATAGCCGATATTTGCATTATCGTATCGCTCAACACTAGTGGCGTGCAAAATTATTCGGCCCCTTTAACTTAATACTTTGCTGAGCAAAAAAGGGGGAAGAAGCCAGCGCTGCCTATAATAATAATTGATCAATTCTTTGAGCCACCCCGCCACTACAAGGCATTCTCATATGGGGCAGTCCTACTCTACGTTTTTTATATTCGTTGTGCCATTACGGCCTCCTAAATGTATTAAAAGCAAGACTGCAAAAAAAACTGCAAAAGTACCTGAAGCATTGCTGAATCACTCCCATGGTGCCAGCAAGGCAAGATCAGGTAAAAGCCGACCAGGTCCAGAGATGGACATTTCAGATCTGACTTCTACACTTGCCAAACCAGCAACCACAGATGAGGGGTGAAACAGGCCCAGATACAGGTGCACAATCAAACAGAGCCTGAGGCAGGGCAGGGCTTACTGTATGTGTGTACAGCAGCCTAGGTCAATCACAAAATAAAAAACATAGAATGGCGTGCATAACCCAGCGCGCACGGCAACAAGTGGTGGTCAGCCACGTACCAATATCAAGCAAAAAAGGGGGGAGAAGCCAGCGCTGCCTATGGTTAGCATGCAATACATAAAGTGCATATGCACATATTGGTTTCTAACTGTTTTTAAAAATGAGACATTTGGCAAATAATTGATCAACTCTTTGAGCCACCCCGCCACGACAAGGCATTCTCATATGGGGCAGTCCTACTCTACGTTTTTTATATTCGCTGTGCCATTACGGCCTCCTAAATGTATTAAAAGCAAGACTGCAAAAAAAACTGCAAAAGTACCTGAAGCATTGCTGAATCACTCCCATGGTGCCAGCAAGGCAAGCGCAGGTAAAAGCCTACCAGGTCCAGAGATAATAAAGCTTGTTGAAAGGCTGCAGCGCAATCAACATGCTTTTAGATTGTGGGCACTTCTGGAGCCATCACAGCGCTGACAAGTATTGGCATGGCTGTGATTGGTCAGCACAGCATGTGATCCAGCTTATATAAAGGCCAGATCACAAGTATCGCCACCATTATGTTCCCATTAGTGGATGTTAGGATCAGGGTCAGACTGGCCTCGCTGGGTACAGGTGAAATGCCAGAGAGAGAAGAAGGGAAAGAAAAATTGCCTTTAAGGACACAGACCCTATCAATGCGCAGGAGGCAGGGGTGCATGCATGCAGACCTGAACCTTCACCATGACCAGGGCCGGCGCCACCACCCAGGCAAGTGCTGGGGCCCAGGGGGGGACACACACGCTATGGGGCCCATGAGTCAGGGGAGCCCCCTCAAATACTCACCTCTCTTTATTCCCAGCAGCTGCAGTGTCTTCAGTGCCTTCTGACTCTCTGATGTCTCAGGGTAGATGGCGCGATGACGTCACTACAGCGCGCTCTCTGTCATGAGCACTACAGTGAGTCAGAAGGCATAGAATATATCGGACCTTCGGCTGGACCGGGAGAGGTATTTGATTTTTTTTAATGTATGCAGCTTTATTTGGCTTCTATTATACTGTATGGAGCTTTATATGTGTTACATTATACTGTATGGAGCATTATATGGGACCCATTATTCTGTATGGAGTAGTGTTGAGCATTCCGATACCGCAAGTATCGGGTATCGGCCGATATTCGCTGTAACCGAATTCCGATACTTAGTTCCGATATTTTCCATATATCGTATACCGGAATCGGAAGTTCCCATAATTCTTTGAGAGGCAATGTGATTTTAGTCAGCCAATGAGGAATCCTAAGAAGTGTGGGCACATCCTGTACTGCTGCGGTCATGTTAACTAATGGCATGGCTGTGATTGGATGCTGAAATGATGTCAGAATGCACTATAAAAGGCGCCGCGCCATTTTAGCGTCACTGTGCTGTGAATTCAGTTAGGGAAAGAATGCTGCTCTGCTGACTCTGAGGGACAGTTAGAGATTGCGATTTAAGGTATGCCTACACTAAACATATCGCTACGAGATCGCTTAAAAACGTTCACTATTTAGGACCGTTAGCGATATTGTTCAGTGGGCAGCTTCCAGCGACGAGCTTCTGTGTGATCTCGCTGTCGCTGAATCGCTCGGACCCTTTTCATCGCTGGCCTCCGTGGTGAGTATCTAATCGCTGTTGTGGCACCTTTTCTTAGCGATTTAGCGGTACTTTTGTACGCTAAGTCGTTAGAAATCGTAACGGCATAGCGTCGTTACATATCGCTAATGTGGCCGCATTAGCGATATAGAAAAATCCGTAGCGTCGCATGTATGCGTCGTTATCGTGATCGTAGCGGATTGTTTGTGTGGCATAACCTTTAGTGTACTGTGCTTTAGGCAGGCTAGTTAAACCACGGCTGTGTAAGCTTCTTTGCCTGCAGTGTTGTTTTAACAGCTCTGCTGTGTTTGAGTGCAGGTGACGCTGCAGTTTGCTCTGTATGCAACGCTGTCTGTAGGCATCTGCACGTGTCACTGACAGACTCTTTTTTTTTCTTCAGTGTATTCTTGCTGCTCCATGCAATTGAAATAATAGTGTGACGTGCTTCCATCCGTATACAATACCTTGGTTGCAAACACTATAGAAGTCCACAAAGGAGCCTTTCACAGCAAGTGAACAGTTGTGTTTCAGTGTTGTTCACTGCAGTCTGTGATTTTTTTTTTTTTTGAGTGCAGATCACGCTCCAGTTACTTCAACTAATGCTGCGTGTACTCTGCTGAGCGTCTGTCACTGGCTCATCCTTGTAATTTTTCAAAAATTGCTGCTGCTTTCTTCTATTTAAAATTTACAAGAATCTATTAGTGTGACGCTCTTCCATCAAAATACAATACATTGCTTGCAAACATAATAGAAGTCCACAAAAAGGCCTTTCACAGCAAGTGAACAGTTGTGTTTCAGTGTTCACTCTAGTCTGAGGTTTAATTTTTTTGTAGGAGTGTAGATCCCGCTCCACTTACTTCAACCACCGAAGCGTGTACTCTGCTGAGTGTCTGTCACTGGCTCATCCTTGTAATTTTTCAAAAATTGCTGTTGCTTTCTTCTATTTAAAATTTACAAAAATCTATTAGTGTGACGCTCTTCCATCAAAATACAATACATTGCTTGCAAACATAATAGAAGTCCACAAAAAGGCCTTTCACAGCAAGTGAACAGTTGTGTTTCAGTGTTCACTCTAGTCTGAGGTTTAATTTTTTTGTAGGAGTGTAGATCCCGCTCCACTTACTTCAACCACCGCAGCGTGTACTCTGCTGAGTGTCTGTCACTGGCTCATCCTTGTAATTTTTCAAAAATTGCTGCTGCTTTCTTCTATTTAAAATTTACAAAATCTATTAGTGTGACGCTCTTCCATCAAAATACAATACATTGCTTGCAAACATAATAGAAGTCCACAAAAAGGCCTTTCACAGCAAGTGAACAGTTGTGTTTCAGTGTTCACTCTAGTCTGAGGTTTAATTTTTTTGTAGGAGTGTAGATCCCGCTCCACTTACTTCAACCACGCAGCGTGTACTCTGCTGAGTGTCTGTCACTGGCTCATCCTTGTAATTTTTCAAAAATTGCTGCTGCTTTCTTCTATTTTAAATTTAAAAAGAATCTATTAGTGTGACGCTCTTCCATCAAAATACAATACATTGCTTGCAAACATAATAGAAGTCCACAAAAAGGCCTTTCACAGCAAGTGAACAGTTGTGTTTCAGTGTTCACTCTAGTCTGAGGTTTAATTTTTTTGTAGGAGTGTAGATCCCGCTCCACTTACTTCAACCACGCAGCGTGTACTCTGCTGAGTGTCTGTCACTGGCTCATCCTTGTAATTTTTCAAAAATTGCTGCTGCTTTCTTCTATTTTACATTTACAAAAATCTATTAGTGTGACGCTCTTCCAGAGGACAGCGTTTGTTGGCCAGTTGTGAGTCTGCAGCACATGGTTGATTTCATGCTGCACTGCCTGAGAAACGACCGCCGCATCGGCCACATTCTCACCACGTCAGATTATTGGGTGTACACCCTCCTAGACCCTCGTTACCGGGACAACTTACAAAGCCTCATCACACCGTTGAACCGGGACCGTAAAATGCTGGAGGACCAAGACACACTGTTGAAATCCATAATGTTCTCCATTCCAGCCGAGAGCGCTGCTGCTGCTACTGCTTTACAAAGCAGCTCTGTGCGTCGAGGCATTGTAGACACCTCTGCAACAAGAGGGAGCACAAGCAGCGCCTCTGCACAGGGCAAGAGCTGTATGTTACAAATGTGGCAAAGTTTTGTGACAGCGCCACCAAGGTGTACACCATAGTGATGGGAAATCTAGCTAATTTTGGTGATTAGTTCACCATGAACTAGTTCACTGAAAAGATTAGTTCAAAAGATTAGTTCATTTAGTTCATTTAGTTCAGTTTTTCTCCACCCTATCCTGTGATGAGCTGATAGGAAATGCATCATGTGACCTCTGAACTAAATGAACTAGATGAACTGCTGAACAAAATGTTCTATTGAGAATGACTCAGGACAGCCTAGTTCAATCTGATGCCTCTGACTGAGCCCAGCAGTGCCACATAATGATTGTGTATGAGGGGGCTGAGAAGCAGTTCAGCATCCACCATTTTAAGAACAGAACAGGGGTCAGTGTTAAAGATTTTAGCAAGACTGATCTTCTAGGCTAGAGGCATGAACTACACACAGAAACACTCTCTCATACACACATATGAGCTGTGTCTGTGTACTGTGTGTGCAATTTCATTTTTTATTAATAATTTTATTATTACTGTTATATTTGTATTTGATGTGTGGTATGCCTTGGAGGTGCTGGCTTGCCCTGCTGCCAGTGTATTATCTGAGAGCGTCTTTAGTGCTGCAGGTGGTGTACTAACAGACCGTCGCATGCGACTATCCTCAGACAATGTAGACCGGCTTATTTTTCTGAAAATGAACAAGGCATGGATCTCACCTGAATTTGCCTGTCCGTTTTCAGATTAAATAACTGTTTGCCAAAGTTTTCCAAGTCTCCTGTTATGTTCATCTTTCTACCACCTGAACTCTACTCCCTGGGCTACAACACTGCCAGTCACAGGGGAATGATCATTTACAAAACAAAATGTTATCCCCAACAAATAGTAGCGCAACGACTCCAGTGCCCACTTTATCGCCAGGCACTCTCTCTCTACAATGCTGTCTCTGTTTTTTGATGGAGTAAGTTTTAGACTCAGGAAACTAATGGGATGCTCCTCCCCGTTAAGCTCTAGTCCTGAGACAACACGGCACCCAGACCTACCTCTGACGCATCAGTCTGGACAATGAATTCTCTTTTGAACTCGGGTGTGCTCAAAACTGGTGACCCACACAGTGCCCCTTTTATTGCCCCTGTTGATGACCCCTTGCTGATTTATTAACCGGGTCCACCAGATCCATGGGTATTCTCTCAAACTGGACCTCTAAAATTTTTAATGGCACCAAGGGACTCACTAAATGAGGCTGAGGACTGTGTACCTGGCGCATGCGACAAGAGTTACAATACCGTTTAACTTCTTGATAGACCCCCAGCCAGTAAAACCGTTGTATAATTCTGTGTAGGGTTTTCTTTTGGCACAAATGTCACCCTAGTACATGCGCATGCGCTAAGTCCATTACCAACCTCCGATATGACTGCGGTAGCAGCAATTGCTAAAAAATTTCAACATGTATTTTATAAACCTGATACAGCAAATCTTGGTTCAGCTCTAATTGTTTAAATACTGTAGCTGCCCCGGGGTGTTGGGGTTCCCCATTGACAACCAGTAAATTTTCACGGGCTAGACTCAACGTAGGGGCCGCGGAGTTGCGCCTTAACAAATTTGTCACCTGTCACATTTAAGTATTACAATTCAGGTCCCGGTGTCAAATCTTCCATCTCCCCAACTAACACTTCGATAGGAGAGCGGTTTTCCTACTCCACCGAAGGCAAAGGTAATACTGCCCACTGCACACATGTGTTATGCATAGTGAGACTGATAGTAGCCAACAAAGTAGCTAACAAAGGCCACTTGTGATCGCCCTATCAGCGTAGGAACAATGCTACTCAAAAGATCTGCCATGATCCTGGACAAAATCTTGATATAATGGTCAATGAGTGAGAATGTACGATAGGATCCAGGCAGATGTGAAGGTTTGTTTGGTTTTAGTAGCAACTTCATGTGTGACATGTTTGAATGGCTGGGCAACCCTCCTGTCTCCAATATATGATTGAAGGTGCGTACCAATGTGGACGGGATATCCTCACTCAATAATTTAAATAATTTGGCTGTAAACCCGTCAGGTCCTGGAGCTTTCCCATATTTAAAGTAACTTATCGCCGCTGTCACTTCCGTCACCTCAATTTGTTTTTTTAAAAGGAGAAGCTGATAGTTTGTGATGGATGGTAACCGTATTCCATCTACAAAGGTGTTACCCTCCGCACTATCCGTATGTTCCACCTTATATAAGTCTGAGTAGTATTCTTGTAGAATGGTGTTTATGGTTCGAGGGTCTGTGTTCATGATCCCATGTTTATTCGTTAACGCTGTAATATGTTGATGACGAATGTGATTTCCTTTCGCTAGTCGTGCTAACAGTCTCCCTCATTTGCTACCATAACGATATACATCGGCTCTATAATTGTTATTACTGCTTCTCTCTCGTCGATATACCCATACGTGTAAGTCAGCCTTAGCCTGCTTACATCTATTTTTAACCTGTGTTGATGAACTTGTCTTGTTTGCCGTGTACCTATCGCGTAATATCCTGCTAGCCTGCGAGTAGTTTGTCGCGATCTTCTTTTTTAGCGTTGTCTGATAACCTATTAGTTTCCCGCGCATTACTCCCTTCCCTGCTGCCCATAAAAGTTCCGGCCTATCCCTAGTATCTCCATTATCCCTTACATATTAAAAACACCATTGCTTCACGTGATGTCGAAACTTCTCATCCATTAACAAATAGGTCGGGAAGCGCCAAGTTTGGTTTGGCCCCATCTGCACCATATCTGGCAGGGTCACTGATACGGGCGCGTGGTCATATATAGCTACGTTGTGCACATCTGCCTCTTCCACTCCCCTTAATAGCTCCTGTGCTAGCAATATATAATCTATTCTGGACCAAGAGTCATGTGGCGCCGAATAGAATGAATATTCACTGCCATCTGGGTTCAGGTGTGTCCAAATGTCTACAAAGTTACTCATGTCTAGCAAGGGTTATTATAAACGTGTGTCATGTGATCGCACATTCATTCGCATCGACCTACAGTTCTTCACTGGTTCGATTCACCATATTTAAGTCACCACCGTGGGTGGTTTTAATGCTCTCCTATCGGCCTGATATGCTTGGATACCTGGGATAAATTCAGGAACGTCTCCAAACTCCCTACTCACATGTAAGCGCAGGAACCGTAAGAGGGAACGTGCTTGTTTTGTTGCGCATAGGTGGAATTTTATACAGTAAATGATTACTGCTGTCTTATTTTTTGCGTCCCAAGGGCAGAATAAGTCTGCATAACGTTACATTTTACAGACACTCATATAATAGACACACGCTACCCTAACCGTGACACAAGGAAGGTATTGTTGCCGGATAAAGCCGCCATTTTAGCGTCACTGTGCTGTTAATTCAGTTTGGGACAGAACGCTGCTCTGCTGACTCTGAGGGACAGTTAGAGATTGCGATTTTGTGTACTGTGCTTTAGGCAGGCTACTTTACCAACCGCTGTGTACATCTTCCTTTTGCCTTGCAGTGTTTTTTTCACAGCTCTGCAAGGTGTGTGTGTGAGTGCAGGTGACGCGCTGCAGTTTGCTCGGCATACAATGCTGTATGTAGGCATCTGCACATGTCACTCTCACACTCTTTTTTTTTTTTTTTCTTTAGTGTAATTCTTGCTGCTCCATTCAATTGAAATTATAGTGTGACGTGCTTCCATCCGTATCCAATACATTGGTTGAAAACACTGTAGAAGGACACAAAAAGCCCTTTCACAGCTAAGAGTTGTGTTCACTGTAGTCTGAGATTTTAATTTATTCAATTTTGATCACGCTCAAGTTACTTCTTCAAGCAATGCTGCTTGTACTCTGCTGAGCGTGTCTTACTGCCTCATCCTTGTCATTTTTCTCGAATTGGTGACATGTACATCAAAGTAGTCTTCATTTTGATCGAAATCCAAGCAGGTACCGGACACTCTATGGCTGCTTTTATACGGTGGACTGGCTCCAACATTCAATAAGACTTAAGATGCAATCGGGCACCTTGTCAAGGCCCAATCCTCTTCTCCCTCTGATATAATAATAATAATAATCTTTATTTATATAGCGCCAACATATTCCGCAGCGCTTTACACTTTAACAGTTTCAAAACACAAGTCATAGGTAACAACGTTAACAATACAATAATTAAAGCAAAATCAGCCGACCCTGCTCGTGAGAGCTTACAATCTACAATGAGGTGGGGGAGATACAAAGTACAGGTGTGTATATATAATGGTGCATTTCCAATGATGGTCCAGCCATCTTGAGGGAGTGAGGCATGGATGGAGATAGTGAATGGGCTCCACATACACACTTAAACATAGAACGACTTTGGTTATTGAATGTGATAGGCCACTCTGAACAAATGTGTTTTGAGTAGTGTTGAGCGATACGATACCGCAAGTATCGGGTATCGGCCGATATTAGCTGTATTGGACTTTCGATACTTAGTTTCAATATTTTCCATATATCGTATACCGGAATCGGATTTGTCACTGTCACTGTGAGTGTCCGTCGGTCGGGTCTGTCAGGAGTCAGCGGCACTTACCTGGCAGAAGATCTCCGGTGGTCACGGCCTGGACTGGTTGATGGCCGCCATCATCTTTCCCCGGCGGTCACATGCAGTTTCTCGCGATAACTGCAGTGACTGCTGGGTAATCCCGGCCGTAAAGCAGTCAGTCCGATGACGTCACCGCCGGGGAAGCAGGTAATCAGCTGTGCCGCGCCGGGATGACAGCCTCTGCCTGTCATTCCGATGTAGCAGAGCTGGATCGTCGTGGGACAGTCGTTACTATGGACTGCGTCGGACAGGTGGTATACTGTTGTTTTTTTTTTTTCCTTTTTTTACAGGAGATCGATGGCGTCGCAGGAATGAGAGTATAATAAAATAAATGAAAACTGTGTTGTCTCTTTTATTTCATTAAAATACTTTTTTCTTGCTGTGTCTTTTTTTTTATACATTTTAAAACTTTGGGATTAATAATGGATCGGTGTCTTATTGACACCTCTCCATTATTAACCGGGATTATTGTCACCGTGCAATCAACGGTGACATTAACCCCTTATTACCCCACTTGCCACCGCTACAGGGCAGTGGGAAGAGCCGGGTAAAGTGCCACAATTGGCACATCTTTTGATGCGCCAAATGTGGGGCTGCTGTAGCCTGGTATTATCAGGCTGTTGAGGGCCAAAATCCATGGGCCTTGACAGTCTTTTAATACCAGGCCGCAGCAGTCTGCATTTTACTTGGCTGGTTAACAAAAATAGGGGGACCCCTACGCCGTTTTTTTTTCGAGGGGATCCCCTATTTTTGTTAACCAGCCAAGATATGCAGACTGCTGTGGCCTGGTATTATCAGGCTGGCAAGGTCCATGGATATTGGATCCTTAGCAGCCTGAAAAACCAGGCCTCAGCAGTCTGCTTCATCTGGCTGGTTAACAAAAATAGGGGGGACCCCACGCCAATTTTTTTCGAGGGGATCCCCTATTTTTGTTAACCAGCCAAGATATGCAGACTGCTGTGGCCTGGTATTATCAGGCTGGCAAGCAGGGTCGGACTGAGACACCGGAGAAACCTACGGTGGGCCCCAGCTCCTGCGTGGTGGGCCCTGATTTGAAAGGATAGGTCGCGGGGCAGAGGGGGCGGTGGCCCCGGGGCCCGCGCTCTGAGGGGGCCCACCCGGAGCTACGATACAGTTACATTCTGCGGCAGAGCAGGGAGAATCGCTCTCCCTGCTCTGCCGCCCGGAAGCTATGGGGCCTGAACAGGCGTTGGGGGGGCCCGGTGCCAGCAGTGGGCCCCCCACCCTCATCGGAGGGTCAGCTGTATCGGCATCCAGCCGATAAAGCTGACCGCATAGAGAGAGAAGGAGCGAGCGCTCCTTCTCTCCCATAATCCCCCTCTCAGCATATGACAGCGGGCGCAATAACATCACCTGCCGGCGCCCGCTGTCAGATTCTGAGAGGGAGAACAGTGAGCAGCACAGGACCTGGGAGGTGAGTTTTTTTTTTTTTTTTTTTAATGGGGGTGCAGTCGAGTCCTGGCTGGAGAAGTCGTCATGTCGGTGTGGGCCAGATGGAAAAGACATGAAAAGTGAACAATTCCATTAGAAAGAACATCAGCAGTAAGTCATTATCTGTACCTGTGCTGTAATCTATATGTTCTGTAGGACTGGTATTATTTAACACAGACCATATGGCGGTAATATCAATATTGGTCTTTTTATATATAGATTATTTTGGCCAACAGTGCGGTCATTTGCTGAGGTTCTCTGATGATGGGCCCACTCAGAAGTTTTGCCCCCACTAAACCAAAACCCTAGCTACGCCTATGGCTCTCTCTCTAGTCTTTCTTTCTCGCTCTCTGTTCTTTCCTTCTCGCTCTCTGTTCTTTTTTCTCTCTGTTCTTTCTTTCTCTCTTTTCTTTCTTTCCTCTCTTTCTTTCTCTGTTTGTTCTTTCTCTCTCGCTGCTCTTTCTTTCTTTTCCTCAGTACCAGCCACTGTGCCCTCATTACCAGTCAGTGTGATCAGCAGTGCTAAATGGTTACGCTTGGGGCGAGGATATGGGTGTGATTAGCTGTGAAATGGGTGTTGTCGGGGCGTGGCCTAAAATTTTCAGCGGCGCGCAACACGCGCCGCAGCCTTTAATCCTCTTTCCTGTCTTCCAAATTTGGGAGGTATGCTGTATGACCTCCCTACAACTTCTGGCCATGCTCCTGATGAGCGCGACGGATGGTCTCGTGAGGGATCTCCTCCCACACCTGGACTAAAGCATCCACCAACTCCTGGACAGTCTGTGGTGCAACGTGGCATGGCCTAAAATTTTCTGCAGAATGCACAGCGTGCCACAGCCTTTGTCCCTCTTTCCCTTATTCAAAGGTTGGGAAGTATGATGTTGGGCCACAAGAATATATTTTCTCTGGTGGGCCCAAGGTACTCCAGTCCGACGCTGCTGGCAAGGTCCATGTATGTTGGCTCCTTAACAGCCTTAAATACCATGCCTCAGCAGCAGGGGCGTACATATAAATCATGGGGCCCCATAGCAAAAGTCTGAATGTTCCCACCCCCCAAAAAAAAAACCCAGAGGCATTGTAAATGTAAAGTGCCAGCACAGTGAGGGAAGTTGAGTCGCACAGAGACAGGGGTTTTGGGGGTACTCGGCACCGATCACGTCGACTTCTATGGGGGATGTCACGAGTAGCACAGCTCGGTCCGTGACCTGGGCGATCACTAGAATGTGGGATATTTCCAGGGGATGATAGAATGTTCGTGTAGTTTGTCGTGACGCCACCTGTAGTACCTGGTCAGGGTGTCCAGCGCTGCTGTGCAGGTCCTCTGGAAGGGATGGTGTAGTGCAGGTAGGTGAAAAGTCTTCTACAGGTAACACGCTATCCTTCCAGGGCAGATAGATTTGAGATAGAGCAATGGTGCAAAGTGATGTAGCAGAGTGGACTATGCGACGTAGTAAGAAAGCAGGAAACACTTCAAGTTAAACGTTGCATAATAAAATTTTTAATAATAACATTACAAAAGTGCAAATAGCATTAGTGCCGAAGTTCGTGGAGACTTCTTAGGACTACCCCCACCGGGGTAACTTCACAGTGTCCTTTACTTGTGCTTGTGGAGGACCCGCTCCAAACCTCCAACTGTGGTCTTGGGTGGGCTGCAAGACTTTCCTTGAGCAGACCTCACTTTCGGCCACACCAAACGGGTTTTTAGTTTCTGAGGTAGTTGAAAATAGTGCACAGTTAAGTTTTTTGTAAAATAAAGATGGAGCACCGAAGTGCCAACTATTTACAGAAAAGTTTGTGAGCCAGTACAGTTCATAGCTTCAAAGTTCAACATTTTGATTACAGTGAAACACCATTACCCAACCTGGGTATATTAAGGCAACAATAAACTTGTTCTCCTGAACATTCACCTCGGTACATCACCCGTCCGGGTACATCAATAATTTAACTATTTACATACAGAGACCCTGTCCGGGTTATTTAGACTTCTTTGGCTGGCCTCTTACAGGTACCACCTGGTACTCTTCTGGAGCTTGCCAAACATCCGTGACAGGAGGGTCCACCCAGACCTGATGACGTCGTGTGGCCTGTACAGTGACGTCGTGACCCGCTATCTGGGTCTGTGTGGCCACCTCTTTCGTCTCCTCCGGGTCTGGACCCCTATGTCTCGGACTGAACGAACCCCAGGGGGCCTAACAGGCGCCGGGTATGGGCCAGCTATCATTATCATGTCCATAGCTGGGGCTGCTGAGGAGACCACTGAGGGAGGCTGGGGAGATTTACGGTGTGGGGTGGGCACTTGTGCAGAGGCCTGGTTGGGGGAGGCTGAAGGCTCGTAGGGTCTGTCAGTTTCCTGACACTCTGGGGAGTAGGGGTCGCACCTGGTAACATTTAGGGCGTACCATCCATTGTAACCCCAGTGTCGGGTGTAAGTCACCAAGTCTCCTGGCAACAGGTCCCTCCCGGGTGTCCCTCTGGGAGGTGAGCCTCCACGTCCCGCCGGGTTACAAAAACTTCTAAATAAAGTCCAGGCTCCTGGATGAAGCCCCAACCACCTTTTAACTTAAAGTTCCGTACTGCACCCTTACGCCGCGGCTCCCTCAGCGTACTTTTATCCTTTCTCATACGTGCCTTCTCTGCCAGGTCCTTGTCCAGGTGACGTTGCCGAAGCTTTTGGGATTCTCTCTGCTCCCTTTGTCGCTCTGCTTCCCGCTCCCGACGTCTCCACTCTTCCTCCTGACGCCGGTTGTAATTCTCCTCCACCAGCAGCTCCATGTCTCCACCATCAAACGCCAGCTTACGATGTCCAGTTTGCGGCAGCTCTCCTGGCGCCCGCCAGTCCTGGCGACGCTCACCTGTGGCGGAAGCAGCCGGCTCTGGAACAGATGACGGTCGGGGCTCCGGTACAGGCAGGTAGAGCTCTCGTGCCTGCGCGGCCTCCTCCATGAGGACGGGTGTCGCTTCTTCTGCCTCAGCGACGGGGGCAGACAATGGGATCTGGGGTGCTGGTGCGGCGTTTTCTGCAGGAACGGGTGCCTCCACTGTGATACTGGCAACCGGTTCAGATTGCAAGGGCTGGGATGCCCACATGGCCTCCTGTACTGGAACGGGTGCCTCCACTGAGATACTGTCAACCGGTTCAGATTGCTAGGGCTGGGATGCCCGCACGGCCTCCTGTACTGGAACGGGTGCCTCCACTGAGATACTGTCAACCGGTTCAGATTGCAAGGGCTGGGATGCCTGCACGGCCTCCTCTACTGGAACGGGTGCCTCCACTGAGATACTGTCAACCGGTTCAGATTGCAAGGGCTGGGATGCCCGCACGGCCTCCTCTACTGGAACGGTGCCTCACCTTCCGGTACAGACACTTCAGGGGGTAAGAGGGATTGGCACCGCTCCAATTGTAGTTTTAGGGCCCGCCAGCTCGCTTCCATCCTGGCGACCTCCTCCCGGTGCCGGGCCAGGTCTCTCAGGGTATCCTCCGCTTCTTCCAGCGTAGGAGGGTTTCCAGGCCGGGTGCCAAACGGTGGCTCCGTGGCGATCGGGTCGCTTCCATGGGGGGAGAGCTCTGACTCCTCCATCCCTTCCCACTTCTGCTCATGTCCGTTCGCCATCTCTGCCAAGTCACATGTGTCATTAGCATCAGGAGAGGCGCCATCTTTTGTAGGGAGGCGGGACCTTCGCGTTCGTTTCCGCCCACTGAGGAGGATGAGGAGGCGGAACTCCAGAGCTGTGGGGCACGATCTTACATTGCAGTAAATTTAGAGTGTGCGGACATCGTTTTCGCGCCACGGAGTGAGTGTACGCCCACGAGAGCACGCCCTTATTCTTCACCTGTGCCTCGTGGCGCAGATATGACGGAAAAATGGCAAATACAGT
This sequence comes from Oophaga sylvatica, assembly GCA_033576555.1. Taxonomy (NCBI): domain Eukaryota; kingdom Metazoa; phylum Chordata; class Amphibia; order Anura; family Dendrobatidae; genus Oophaga; species Oophaga sylvatica. The sequence continues at coordinate 5,128 of JARQOD010004181.1, read as the reverse complement.
CTATGATGATTTTTGCAATTCTCAAGCAAAAAAACAGTTCAATTAAGGCACACAGGACTCGCTTATAGCGAGCTTCTGAATCCTGTTCGTGACGCCAAAGTTGAGTCGCACAGAGCCACAGGTTTTGGGGGTACTCGGCACCAAGCCCGTCGACTTCTATGGGGGATGTGACGGGTAGCACAGCTATGTCCGTGCCCTGGTCGCTCACTGGAATGTGGGATATTTCCAGGGGATGATAGAATGTTTGTGTAGTTTGTCGTGACGCCACCTGTAGTACCTGGTCAGGGTGACCAGCGCTGCTGTGCAGGTCCTCTGGCAGGGATGGTGTAGTGCAGCTAGGTGATAAGTCTTGTACAGGTAAGACGGTATCCTTCCAGGGCATATAGATGTGAGATAGAGCAATGGTGCAGAGTGATGTATGCGACGTAGTAAGAAAGCAGGAAAGGAAACAATTCTTACTACAAAGACATGCAGCATAAGGCTGCCTCAACCCCTCCCATCCAACTAGCTACACCCTGTTCTAACCAGCCTGAGCTAGACCATCCCATTGGGTCCGCCTACACTCAGCTGGCATAGTGTACTGTTGAATGCAGTGGTTGGAGTCAATGGGGTGTTTCCTCCTTACCTGAGAGTAAGTTGTCACACCGCTGGGTGCGATGCAACATCTCTGTGGCGACTGGACCCTCGGGTGCTTCTGTCTTTTCACAAATGCCGGCTTTACCCGGCAATTGAATCAGAGGCTATTTTACTATGTAGAAGTGAATAAACTATAAATATATGTATATATATATGTCACAATGACATGTATATATATATATATATGTATTCTAAGTGTGTATATTTTGTGTTTACAAGGAAAGAAAGTGTTTTTTTAGTTGTGATATTTTGTTCCCATAGACTTACATGAGACTTCCGGTATCGGTATCGGGTATCGCCAATATTTTAGTGATATCGGCGATACCATTCCGATCCGATATTTTTAGATATCGAGCAGTATCGCTCAACACTAGTTTTGAGGGAGCGCCTGAAACCAGGCAAATTGTGGATAGTCCTAATTTCTTGTTGTAGAGCATTCCAGAGGATTTGCGCAGCGCGGGAGAAGTCTTTGAGTCGGGAGTGGGAGGTACGGATTACTGCAGAGGTTAGTCGAAAGTCATTTGCAGAGCGCAGCAGTTGATTAGGCCGATAGATAGGAATGAGGGAGGAGATGTAGGGGGGTGCTGCACTGTGGAGAGCTTTGTGGGTGAGAACCAGTACTTTGAATTGGATCCTATAATGAATGGGCAGCCAGTGTAAGGACTGGCGAAGAGCGGACGCGTCCGAGTACCGATTAGCCAGATGGATGACCCTGGCTGCTGCATTAAGGATGGACTGGAGAGGGGATAGTCGAGTAATGGGGAGGCCAAGTAATAGAGCGTTGCAGTAGTCCAGGCGGGAGTGGATCAATGCTACAGTGAGGGTTTTTGTTGTTTCCATGGTGAGAAAAGGGCGGATTCTAGAGATGTTCTTTAGGTGTAGACGGCAAATATCTAACAAACAGGTCATGCTGGAGAGACTTGCACCTACTGCCACTCAGGGTCTTCAGCTCCTTTGTGAGAAACTAATGTTTGGCCAGCCAGTATATCAAATAAAGTTCATGAGAAATGGGAACTGTGGTTGGCTTCACTTTTGGTACTGGGTGCTAATACCAAACCATGGTGTGCCATTCAATGGATATTCCTGGCTGGTTGGAGACAAGCTCATTCCCACAGAAAAGTACCAGAAAGCTAAGGAGATGGTGGCCTCTCTCAACATGAAGGAGTTTGCTCGTTGTCTAGGAGACTGACCACCCCTGCTGTGTACCTTGTCAACGTGGTGTTGAAGCTTGCAAGGATTAAGAGGTTACAGTGGTAAGTCTGGTTTTTACTAAAGATCCTGCTGTGTATTATAGTTTTTATGTTTTAAAAAAAAATTATCTTAGGAATATTAAATAACTTTTTTTTTTTTTTAAATACAATGTATCTTATGAATGTTAAATAACTTTTTTTTTTTCAGGTATTTGATCTACCGTAGCTAGTTGCTGATCGCTGACTCTACACCCCTCTCCCCAGAATGTTACTCGGGTTATGGGGAGAAAATCACCGCTATTCCAGACTGATTTCATGTTAATGTGTCTGGCTGTTACACAGCACACAGCACTTGATGTTAGTTTATCTTTTTCCTAAATTATTTGTTACACTGCCCTTCTCACATTTTATTTGCACTTTTTTTTTTAAGCACAAGTTTTTTTACACTTCCTTGTTCTGTAAGTAGGCTTAATGGTTAAATGTTTTATACTAGATGTAAATATGTAACATGTAAATTTTATATTAAGATTTTTCAAATTATTAGGTCCACACCATCAGGCTCTTTCGTCCCCTCTCCCTCAGAGTAGCGGTAATATATCGGACCCCAGGCTCGCCCACACAGTTCCTTGACCACTTCTCTGCCTGGCTGCCGCACTTTCATGTCCTCAGAAGTACCAACCCTTATCCTTGGAGACTTCAACATCCCATTAACAGCCCTACTTCCACACTCAAAACACATTTGTTCAGAGCAGCCTATCACATTCACTAATCAAAGTCATTCTATGTGTAACTGTGTGTGTGTGTAGCCCATTCACTATCTCCATCCATCCCTCACTCCCTGAAAATGGCTGGACCATCATTGTAAATACACCATTGTATATAAGCAACTGTACTTTGTAGCTCCCCCTCCTCATTGTAGATTGTAAGGTCTCACGAGCAGGGGCAGCTTATATTGCTTTAATTATTGTATTGTTAACGTTGTCACTTATGACTTGTGTTATGAAACTGTTAAACTGTACAGCGCTGCGGAATCTGTTGGCGCTTTATAAATAAAGATTATTATTATAGAGGCCTACTCAGTAGTGGTGAAGTGAACAGCGCAAATTGCGAGTTGATTGCGACTGATGCAGCTGATACTTCATTACTGCTGGCTGCTGCTCACACAACCGCTCCAACATATGTAACGTGGAATTCCACCTGGTGGGTACGTCACATATGATGCGATGTTCAGGAAGGCAAAATATGCATTGCAGAGCTGCAATGCGCGATCTGGCCATGGTGGAACGTCACAAGTTAGCGCACTGTAGGCGGACCTTGTGCAGCAGTGCATCAAGATTTGGATAGTCCCTCAAAAAACTCTGGACGACCAAGTTTAGCACATGTGCCAGACATGGTATGTGAGTGACGTTGCCTAGGCCCAGACCTGCCACCAGATTTCGGCCATTGTCACACACTACCAAGCCTGGCTGGAGATTCGCTGGCAAAATACACATGTCGCTCTCTTGCTTTATGGCATTCCAGAGCTCCAGCGCTGTGTGGCTTTGATTCCCCATGGAAATTAATTTCAGGACGGCCTGTTGACGTTTGGCCACGTCTGTGCTCATATCGGTCAACAGGCTCGCTGTCTGGGTGTTATGTTTGACACCAATCTCTCCTTCACCTCCCATATACAATCTGTTGCCCGCTATTGCCGCCTACACCTAAAGAACATCTCTCCCGAATCCAAGACTTCTCCCGCGCTGCACCAATACTGTGGAATGCTGTACCCCAAGAAATTAGAACTATCCACAATTTGCATGTTTTCGGGCGCTCACTCAAAACACATTTCTTCATAGCGGCCTATCACATTCACTAATCAAAGTCATTCTATGTGTAAGTGTGTGTGTGTAGCCCATTCACTATCTCCATCCATCCCTCACTCCCTCAAAATGGCTGGGCCATCATTCTAAATACACCATTGTATATAAACACCTGTACTTTGTATCTCCCCCACATATTTGTAAATTGTAAGCTCTCACGAGCATGTGCGGATTATATTGCTTTCATTATTGTATTGGTAACGTTGTTACTTATGACTTGTGTTCGGAAACTGTTAAACTGTAAAGCGCTGCGTAATCTGTTGGCGCTATATAACTAAAGATTCTTATTATGCGTTCACGGGTCCATGTGGAGGTAGACCGTGACGGCTCCTGCAACGATGTTTCTGAGGAACTGGAGAAGGAGGAGTCAATGTGTACAGACTTGATTCCCGCAATCCTTGTAGTTTCCTAAACACGTACAGCGCCACTCGCAAGATCTGTACCCGGCTCCACAACATTGACCCAATGGGCAGTAAGGGAAAGGTATCATCCTGGCCATGGGTACTGGTCCACGCAGCGGTGGTCAGGTGGACATTGCTACTGACGGAGTTTAGTAGCGCATGTTTAATTTTAACCTCAACAACATGCTTTTGCAGACCAGGGACGGCTTGCCTGCTGAAATAAAATCAGCTTGGCACATTGTATTGTGGGACTGCCAATGCCATTAAGTTCCGTAAACTGTCAGTCTCCATCAGCCTGAATGACAGCATTTCAACGGACAGGAGTTTTGCAATGCCAGCATTCAGAGCCTGTGCTCGTGGATGGTTTGCCGAGATTGGGCCTACACCCGATACGCCACAACCTGACACCCACAGATAAACAAGCCATAAAATCTATGAAAGATAACCCCAACATTATTATTAAACCAGCAGATAAGGGGGGTGCTATCGTTATTATGAATAAGACCCAATCTATTGCCGAAAATTCATAGACAACTGTCAGTTAACCTAACCTACAGACAACTCAATTGTGACCCTACATTTTACATCTGTCAAAAAATTGATCGTATCCTGACAAAACATCTTTAATTGATCACCATAGACTGTAAGACTATGACATTCCTTAATATTCAATACCCCATCACCCCTGTTTTCTACACACTCCCAAAAATCAACAAAAAACTACATTATCCACCCGCATACCCTAGAGGGATAATTCTCCGTGTTCTACAGTATCACCCAAATGTTTAACATGTTGCCTAATTGCTATGTATATATATTCTTCACCCTATTTATATATTGTATATATTGTATATATTATACATTGTCATTGACTGTAAATTTTTCTATCTCTTCCAGCGACTATTTGATAAAGGCCACTGCGTTGCCCAAAACGTCAGTCAGTAGTCTCATAGCTATTTTCTTTTTTCACATCAAGTGTGCAATAAAAATTTCAAATTTAACCATGACATATGCAGTTAAACTTGTGCAGTGATTCTCTATA
>JARQOD010004180.1:0-57242 GCA_033576555.1 Oophaga sylvatica | reverse complement strand
TTTTAAGTGAGCGTGATGGATTGCCACATCTGGTGTAGGTATTTCAGATCTGTTGTCTGGGATCTGATTACACTCGATGATCGTAGGTAGTGGTATATTATTATAAATTTGGCACACACCAGTGGATGCAAGAAAAATTCTATTTAATTGGAATTTACATACAGTCTCAGCAAAATCATAAATGGCAGACGTTTCGGTCAAGTGACCTTCATCAGTATGCTGCATATTGAATGTTGATAAATGTAGATATAAGAAATAATAGTAAAATGAAAATTAGACAATAAAAAAATAAAGTATAAACATGGTATACATTGATTAATCTCAATTTGCTGTATATAGGAATCCACAACAACATATAAAGCATCTTATTTGATAGTCTAAGTTACTTACCGTTAACGGTATTTTTCGAAGTCCATGACAGCACTACAGAGAGAGGGGATCCGCCCCTTAGGAACAGGAAACCTACAGATATAAAAGGGCGGCACCTCTCCCACACATCAGTTGGATTACAGAGCATAAGAGGACATCAAGGTTAAATGGTATACAGCAAAAAAATTTCATGCATCACACAGTAACATTAATCAATTGTTTATTACATGTGGACTACATAAGCGGAAGAAGTGCACATAAAACCTGGGTGGGAATGTAAGGGTGCTGTCATGGACTTCGAAAAATACCGTTAACGGTAAGTAACTTAGACTTTATTCGAACGTCCATGACAGCACTACAGAGAGAATTACAGAGAGTAATAACTATTTAGGGAGGGACTACTGCCTGCAGCACCCTTAGTCCGAAAGAAAGGTCTGAGGAAGCACCCAAATCTAATCTATAATGAGTGTAAAACGTGTGTGGAGAAGACCACGTAGCTGCCTTACATATCTGGTCAATCGAGACTTCTGCCCTTTCTGCCCATGAAGTCGCCACAGCTCGAGTGGAATGCGCCCTTAGCCTCTCAGGTGGCTGCTTGCCCCTCGAGGTGTATGCCAGAGAAATTGCTTCCCTAATCCATCTGGCCAACGAGCTCTTTGTTAATCTACGGCCTTTGTTAATTCCTTGAAAAGAGACAAACAATGCATTGTCCCTTTTCCAGGGATCAGTGACTGCCAAATATTGCAGCAGACATCTTCTAACATCTAAAGTATGAAGTTTCATCTCTTTTTGATTAGATGGATTAGGGATGAACGAAGGGAGAATAATTTCCTGTGTTCTGTGGAAAGCGGAAGACACCTTAGGTAGGTATGCTGGGTCCGGTCTAAGTATTATCCTGTCATTCAGGACCTGAGTGTAAGGAGACAGTCTAGATAGTGCCTGGATGTCACTTACCCTCCTAGCCGAGGTTAATGCTACCAGGAAAGCGGTCTTAAGGGAAAGAGTTTTTATTGATGCTGCTGATATAGGTTCAAAAGGGGGCTCTGTTAAAGCAGTGAGAACAAGATTTAAGTCCCATGGCATGATTCTCACCTTCACTATGGGTCTCGACCTACCCGCAGCTTTAATGAATCTACTGACCCAGTAATTATTTGCGATGTTGCAACTAAAGAGTGCCCCCAAAGCTGAAACTTGTACCTTAAGGGTGCTTGTGGAGAGACCTAAGTCCAGACCCTTTTGTAGGAATTCTAGAATCTGGGTTATCGGTGTTGTGTCCCCTGCTACAACCGCCGAGCTCTGAAGAAATTTCTTCCAAATCCTAGCGTAGATCCTAGTTGTAACCTCTTTTCTGCTTTTAAGGAGAGTATTAATTACATTAGCAGAAAACCCCTTATCTGTCAGCAGCGACCGTTCAAAATCCACGCCGTCAGGTGGAGGCCCGCTACTCGAGGATGGTAGACTGGACCCTGGGAGAGCAGATCGGGAATGTCCGGCAGGACCCACGGGTCGGCTATCGACATGTTTCTGAGACATGAAAACCATGCCCTCCTGGGCCAAAAAGGAGCGATTAATATTATCCTTGCCCTGTCCTTCCTGACCTTCCTCAATACTAGGGGGAGTAAGGACAGGGGAGGGAAGGCGTAGGCTAGATTGAAATCCCACTGTAATAGAAGAGCGTCCACTGCCAGAGGGCGTTCTTTGGGATTCAGAGAGCAGAACTGTGTCACTTTTCTGTTGCTTTTGGTAGCAAAGAGATCTACTTCCGGTAGACCCCATTTCCGCACAATTAGGTCGAAGATGGAAGTCTTTAATGACCACTCTCCTTGGCTCAGGAGATTGCGGCTTAAGAAGTCCGCCTTGGTATTTTCTTCTCCCCTTATATGTAGAGCCGTTAGAGAAAGAAAGTGTCGTTCTGCTATCTGAAGTAGGCGCTTTGCCACTTCCATGAGAGGACCGGAACGAGTACCACCCTGGTGGTTGATGTATGCGACTGTGACCCGATTGTCGGAGAGCACTCGAACGTGGTGACCCTGTAGATAGACAAGGAGTTTTTTAATTGCTAGCTCTACCGCTGTTAATTCCTTCATATTAGAAGACATATGAATTTGATTCTGCTCCCATAAGCCCTGAACCATAACGTCCCCCATATGAGCCCCCCACCCAGAGGGGCTAGCATCTGTTGTGACTATTCGGGATATCTCATATTCCCAGGGAACCCCCTTAGACAGGTTTGTCTCATTCTTCCACCAATCCAGGGATCTTATAGCAGCCTGGGACAAGGATAGCTGGCCTTCCAGGTAACCACCTAGCAAATTTTGATACAGCAAGACCTCAGCTTGCAGTGCCCTTGTGTGAAATTGAGCCCACCGAACCGCGGGAATGCCGGACGAGAGGGAGCCCAAAAGAGACATAGCCTTCCTAAGCGACATGGAGGGATTACTGGAAGCGTTTAGGACCTGGTACCGTAAACGAATTAACTTGTCTGACGGTAAACTACAGTTCTGATTTTGTGAATCCAGGATTAGCCCTAGAAACTGCTGAACCCTCATCGGATTCAAACGAGACTTTTTGGTATTTATTAGCCATCCCAGCCGCTCTAAGGTAGAAATCGCTCTTTTCAGTTGCTCTAGGCAATGCTCTGCCGTCTTTCCTATAATAAGAAAGTCGTCAAGGTAGGGGACTATAAGCATATTTGATTCACGTAAGTGGGCCATGACCTCCGACATAACCTTAGTGAATACTCGTGGGGCCACCGCCAAGCCAAAGGGAAGGGCGCTAAATTGAAAATGTCGCAGTACTTCCCCCATCTGGATTGCTACTCTGAGGAAACGCTGATGCTCCATATGGATCGGTATGTGGTAATAAGCGTCTTTCAGATCTAACACCACCATAAAGCAATTTTCAAACAGAAGCTTTATTGCTGAGCTGACCGTTTCCATTTTAAATCGGTGAATAATCAGGAATTTATTGAGGGCTTTCAAATTAATAATTGTTCTAAAAGACCCATCCAGTTTATGGATCAAAAACAGAGGGGAGTAAAACCCCTTACCCCGCTCTGCTTCTGGCACCTCCACTAAGACATTCTTAGCGCAAAGCTCCTGAACCTCCAACTCTAGAGCGGCCTGCTCCGATGGGGATGATCTGAGTGGGGTAATTTTAAAGTTATCCCGAGGTACCGAGGAGAATTCTAACCGCAGCCCTGTAGCTATGATGTTAAGGATCCAGCTACTGTTTGAGATTTCCGACCAGGCCGGGTAGAAGGCTTTTAATCTGCCTCCTACCGGCATCGCTAGTCATTGCGAGGGTTTTTTTGTTTCCCTAGGTGGACCTCTAAACATAAACCCTGTACCTCTTCGCCTCTTTTCATCCCATTTGGCTCGTTCCCTGGACGACCTTCGGTAGCTGAACCTCCTTCTGCTGAAAGGTCTTTTATAGGAAGGAGTTGATAGACTGGGAAACTTTTTCTTGTCGTCCCCCGCCTTTTCTAAAAGTTCGTCCAGGACCGGGCCAAAAGATATTCGCCGTCACACGGAATGGAGCAGAGGCGAGATCTGGCTTGAATATCGCCCGGCCAACATTTCAGCCATAATGCCCTTCGTGCTGAATTAGACAGCCCTGCCGCTCTGGCAGCCATTCTTACTGAGTCCGCTGAGGAATCAGCCAGAAAAGCCGCCGCATTCTGAATTATTGGCAAGGTCTTTCGAATTGTCCCCCTGGAGGTTCCATCTGTTAACTGGGAAGCTAACTGGTCTAGCCAGACCATCAATGACCTGGCTGCGCAAGTGGCTGCAACTGCCGGCCTCAGGGCACCTGCCGACATCTCCCATGTGCCTTTCAAGAAGGAATCTGCCTTCCTGTCTAGTGGATCTTTCAAAGACCCCATATCATCGAAAGGGATGGAGGATTTTTTAGAAGCCTTCGCCACTGCTGCATCCAGCTTCGGGGCCTTATCCCATTTACCCGTCAGGGGATCTTCAAAGGGATATCTCCGTTTAAACGCTTGGGGTAAGGAGCCTCTTTTTTCAGGCTTCTTCCACTCTCTGTCTATAAGGCCTTGGATGCTACTATTTAGTGGAAAGGATCTCCGTTTTTTTGGATCTAGACCACCAAACATCAGATCCTGTACTGAGGGTTCTGGTTTCGCCTCTTCTACCCCCATGGTGGACCTAACGGATTTGACAAATTTGTCCATCTGGTCCAAGGGAAAACAAAAACGGGTAGCGTCTTCCGTAGAAGACGAGGAGGAAGCCGAAGAGGAAGGCGAGGAGGGTCCTGACACAACTTCACCCCTATCATGGGCGGCAGGCGACTCTGAATCAGACAACACTGGTACATTTCTACGCCTGGAAAATTCTCCGTGTCTTGAGGACGCTTTCAACTCTGCTCTTATTATCTCCTTCAGGCTTTCGGTGAAATTTGGAGTCTCCTCCGCTATCTAAAAAGGGAAGGGCATAGGGGGGGTTTACTATGTTATCCCATGCCCCTGTCCTTCCCCTTAACAATGCCCTACCGTCTGTTGCATGCACGGCTGGCACAACCTCTTAGGGCAAGCGTCAGGCAGAGGGCAAGCGCAAAAGGCACATTCCCTGTGCTTGCTTTTCACCGAACACTTCTTCCCCTAGTAACAGACAAAATGGGGAAAAAACTGTATTACTGGGTATTCTAAATCTGACGATCTCTTACCCAGATTGTACAGCAGTAGGTACCGGATCACGGGGAGGGGGCTTTTTCCCAGCTGCGGAACTTCTGCGGCTGGTGCTCCTGGCCATTGAAGAGGAGCGCTCTGTCTGCTGCTGCTGCTGGCTCTCCTGTTGCACCGAGGGAGCCTCTGCAGTGTCCATCGTAAAAAAATGGGGCAGAAGCGCTTTACCTCCTTCCTAGGCTCCTTATATCCTCCCCCGGATATCCGGATCAGCAGGTCTGGCCAGGGGTCCACCCCCTCCTACTCCCCGCCCCACGGCCCCCCCTGCACCTCCCCGCCGTCCCCACAGCAGGCGCCGTCCGACGATGCAGCCGCCAAAATTTTCAAAAACGCCGGCCGGCGTCTTACTTCCGGTTCCGGTGGTGGAGACTCCGCCCCCTTTTTTCCCCCGCTCGCACGGACCGACGGAGGTAAGCACAATCCCCCGCTGCATCGCCCCCCCAAGCGGAGATCTCCCCCGACCTCAGCCGCGCCGCTGCAACAGCGGCGCACGATTGAAATTTCAAAAACCCCGCCGCGCCGTCCATAGCAGTGACGCGCGGCGGGAAATTCAAAACCGCCCGCCGCGCCGTCCATAGCCGTGACGCGCGGCGGGAAATTCAAAACCGCCCGCCGCGCCGTCCATAACAGTGACGCGCGGCGGGAAATTCAAAAAACCCCGCCGCGCCGTTCACAGCAGTGACGCGGCGGGAAATTCAAATTTAAAAAAAAAATTTTCTTTTTTTTTTTTTTTTAAAAAAAAAAAATCACGGCTGCACCCTCAAGAGGCCCCCACCATGACAGGACCACAGGAGAGGACAGGGAGAAGGCATCGGGACCAGGGAGAGGGGGGGGGGGAAATACTTACCTACTGGCGCTGGCTGGGAGACAGAGATCCTCTGGATACTGCTCCACCTGCTCCGCACACTGCCGTGGAATCCTACCCGGACCCACCATGGCGCTTCCAGGGGCTCCGCACCGGCCGAGGTAGGAGATTCCCCCCCGCTACCTGGGTCGACCGGCCGGCCTGGGTCCTCCTGAAGATCTTCATCTGTAGGAAACCCGTCCTTTAGGAACAGGAAACCAACTGATGTGTGGGAGAGGTGCCGCCCTTTTATATCTGTAGGTTTCCTGTTCCTAAGGGGCGGATCCCCTCTCTCTGTAGTGCTGTCATGGACGTTCGAATAAATATAAGGTATATTTTCTATTATTATCTGTGGTGCCTTAAGAAAGGAATCAAGTGATTGGGTGAAAAGTGAAAGCCTTCAAAGGGCACGTACCCATATATAGTTTTGCTGGTAGAATTAGTTGTTCCTATAGAGGAATATATTGAGGTGAGTATAGCAGGCTTACAGTGATGTTACTGAGTAACATGGATACTAGATGGTACATACCGTTGGAATAAATGGTATAAGGTTTCACTCTGTAGAGATAAATGATGTGAAGGAACCGCTTTATAATGTGCCACGGAATGGTAAGTTATAAGCAAAGGTGATGCAGTGTGAAGATAAGAAAGTTTACCTTGAACGCTGGTGAAATATTAAATGTGTCTGCAGCATAGACGCGGTGTCCACCGCTTGTCTCAATAGCTGCTGTCTGCTTCCTGCGCTCAGTTTAAATGAGACGCATGGTGCAAGTGTCATGGCTGCCGAAACCGGAAGTGTGTGACCGGAAACGGCTCAGCGTGCGTTCCACTGACGTCACCGCTTGCGTTCCAAGGTGCTAGGTGAGGACTGATCTTACTTGTTATAGATCTGCATATCAGGAAGTGCTGTGCTTATAGTGCAAATATTCTTAAAGCGGTGCACAGAGTCTTGTGACGTGAGTGACAGAAGTGATCCGTTGTTTATTCTAAGGATTCTGAAAACAGATAAATATATAATTAGTACCCACAATATGACTATATATGCAGAATAAAGACAGTATATGAACATATATATAGAGAGAAAGACATATGCATTTATGATAAAAAAAAAAAAAAAAAAAAAAATTTGATGAAATGATGTTAGATAAATGTTTGAATATCAAAATCCCTGTTTAACCCTTTTGGGGCTAGGGTATTGAGTTGGTGAATCCAGAAGCTTTCTCTCTTTTTAAGCAATTTAATGCGGTCACCCCCTCTCCGAGATGGTGCAACGTGCTCAATAATTTGAAATCTTAATTGGGCAACGGTATGGCCAGTATTTATAAAATGAGCAGGAATCGGGAGTAACATGTTTTTGCACCTAATAGTGCTTTTGTGTTTGGAAATTCGATCCTTTATTGGTTGGGTCGTTTCACCCACGTATAAAAGACCACATGGGCACTTGATGAGGTAAATTACAAAGGACGAATTACATGTGTAGTAGTCACTGATACTGTATTTTTTTCCCGTATGGGGGTGATAGAAGGAGTCACCTCTTTGTATATTGTTACACTGTGTGCAGTGTAAACAAGGGAAAGTCCCGTGCTTGGGATTCATGAGGAATCTTTGTTTTTTATGGGAGAGGGTAGAACCTATATCTGCCTTTATAAGAATATCTCTAAAGTTTTGTGGGCGTCTGAAGCAGGGTAGGAATGGTTTGTTAAATTCTGTAACTTCAGGATGGGCTGTATGTAGTAGACTCCAGTGTCTACGGATGGTGTTATGTAGAAGATAAGCACAAGGATGGAAATCATGTACAAAAGGAATTCTCTTATCTATTTTTGATTTTGGGATGGGATTTGGATCTGAAGAAATCAGTTTACTGGTAGGGTAGCCTCTTTCTATGAATTTTTGTCGCATTTCATTTAATCTAATATTGCGTGTTTCTTGATTAGAGACAATTTTTTGTACTCTTTTGAATTGGGAGTTAGGAATTGCGTCTTTCATCTTGGTGGGGTGAAAGCTCCCATAGTGAAGGAGGCTATTTTTGTCCGTGGTTTTTCTGTATAGATCTGTAGATAGATGTCCCTGTGGGTCTTTTATGACCAAGGTGTCTAGAAAATTTATTTGTTGTAGGTCTTGAGTCATGGTAAAATCTAGACCCGGCCATGATGTACGTAAGCGGGAGTAGAATGTATTAAGTGTGTCCAAAGGACCATCCCAAATGCAGAAGATGTCATCGATGTATCTCCTCCACAGTACGGCATGACTGCGGAAGAGATCATCCTTGTAGATGACATCCTCTTCAAATTGTGCAACATAACAATTGGCATATGGCGGTGCGGTGTTAGAGCCCATGGCGGTGCCTTTAACCTGTAAATAGAATTTGTCTTCAAATAGGAAGTAGTTTTTTGTAAGTATAATAGTTAGTAGTTCGCAACAAAAATTAATTTGTTCAGTCTCAAAATTAGCTGATTCAAGAAGTCTTCGAACAGCATTAGTCCCCTCTGTATGGGGTATGGACGTATAAAGATCTTTTACGTCAAAAGTGACGAGAATGGCTTGTTGGGGAATGGTACCAATGTTGTGAATGATATTAAGGAAGGCACCAGTATCTAGAATGAATGAGGTGGTATTTTGAATAAGAGGTGTTAATATTTTTTCTAAATATTTGGCAATAGGGGAGAAAATGGATTCTGTGGAAGCCACAATGGGTCTTCCTGGTGGATTCGTTAGACTTTTATGTACTTTGGGAAGTACATAAAAAACAGGTACAATAGGGAATTTCTTTGTTAAGTAATCACACGTTTTTTCATCTATGACTCTTTTCTCAGAGTATTTTTCCAAAGTGACCTGGATAAGTTGTGTGATATCTTTAGTGGGGTCACTTTGTAAGGGCTGGTATGTGATAGTATCTCGTAGTTGTCGATTTACTTCGTCTATATAATCGGTTTTGTTCAGAATCACAATTGCTCCCCTTTGTCTGCGGGTTTTATAATGATGTTTTTTTCTTCTTTGAGATTTCTTAATGCTTGTTTATCAAGAGATGTAAGGTTGTTGGGAAAATGGACTAGGCCTTTATTAATATTATCTCTAAGATCTTGAAAAGTCTTATCCGTAAATGAGATAAAAGTCTCCAAGGCATGTGAACCGTATGGGGGTCTGTAGGTACTCTTGTTTCTCAGGCCTAAACTATTGGCTGACATTGGTAGATATTGAGTGGGTTCAGGGCTAGGTACATTAGAAAAATGCAATTTCAATCTTAGAGATCTATAAAATCTTTGTAGGTCCATTTCTAAGTTGAATGTGTTACATTTATAACTGGGACAGAATGAAAGTCCCTTTTGTAACACTTGATGCTCGGCAATGCCAAGACTTCTAGATGACAGATTGATCACCAATGGGTTATTACCTGGGATCGTGTTATTCGGTTGTAGTCCATGTTCCTTCGTGTGTCTCTTTCCCCTACGGGGCCTCTTCTTCTGGTTCCTCTTCTTCTCTGGCCTAAAAAACGGCTTGTTGATGGTTGTCTGTCGTAGTCTGATCCTGATGTGGATGCTTCCGTTGATGATCTGTGATATGTGCGCGACGTAAAGTTCCCGGAGTTGGAGGATTCTCGCCATTTGTAGACTCTGTTATTTACGTAGTCTTCTACAAATTCTACAAATGGCGAGAATCCTCCAACTCCGGGAACTTTACGTCGCGCACATATCACAGATCATCAACGGAAGCATCCACATCAGGATCAGACTACGACAGACAACCATCAACGAGCCGTTTTTTAGGCCAGAGAAGAAGAGGAACCAGAAGAAGAGGCCCCGTAGGGAAAGAGACACACGAAGGAACATGGACTACAACCGAATAACACGATCCCAGGTAATAACCCATTGGTGATCAATCTGTCATCTAGAAGTCTTGGCATTGCCGAGCATCAAGTGTTACAAAAGGGACTTTCATTCTGTCCCAGTTATAAATGTAACACATTCAACTTAGAAATGGACCTACAAAGATTTTATAGATCTCTAAGATTGAAATTGCATTTTTCTAATGTACCTAGCCCTGAACCCACTCAATATCTACCAATGTCAGCCAATAGTTTAGGCCTGAGAAACAAGAGTACCTACAGACCCCCATACGGTTCACATGCCTTGGAGACTTTTATCTCATTTACGGATAAACTTTTCAAGATCTTAGAGATAATATTAATAAAGGCCTAGTCCATTTTCCCAACAACCTTACATCTCTTGATAAACAAGCATTAAGAAATCTCAAAGAAGAAAAAAACATCATTATAAAACCCGCAGACAAAGGGGGAGCAATTGTGATTCTGAACAAAACCGATTATATAGACGAAGTAAATCGACAACTACGAGATACTATCACATACCAGCCCTTACAAAGTGACCCCACTAAAGATATCACACAACTTATCCAGGTCACTTTGGAAAAATACTCTGAGAAAAGAGTCATAGATGAAAAAACGTGTGATTACTTAACAAAGAAATTCCCTATTGTACCTGTTTTTTATGTACTTCCCAAAGTACATAAAAGTCTAACGAATCCACCAGGAAGACCCATTGTGGCTTCCACAGAATCCATTTTCTCCCCTATTGCCAAATATTTAGAAAAAATATTAACACCTCTTATTCAAAATACCACCTCATTCATTCTAGATACTGGTGCCTTCCTTAATATCATTCACAACATTGGTACCATTCCCCAACAAGCCATTCTCGTCACTTTTGACGTAAAAGATCTTTATACGTCCATACCCCATACAGAGGGGACTAATGCTGTTCGAAGACTTCTTGAATCAGCTAATTTTGAGACTGAACAAATTAATTTTTGTTGCGAACTACTAACTATTATACTTACAAAAAACTACTTCCTATTTGAAGACAAATTCTATTTACAGGTTAAAGGCACCGCCATGGGCTCTAACACCGCACCGCCATATGCCAATTGTTATGTTGCACAATTTGAAGAGGATGTCATCTACAAGGATGATCTCTTCCGCAGTCATGCCGTACTGTGGAGGAGATACATCGATGACATCTTCTGCATTTGGGATGGTCCTTTGGACACACTTAATACATTCTACTCCCGCTTACGTATATCATGGCCGGGTCTAGATTTTACCATGACTCAAGACCTACAACAAATACATTTTCTAGACACATTGGTCATAAAAGACCCACAGGGACATCTATCTACAGATCTATACAGAAAAACCACGGACAAAAATAGCCTCCTTCACTATGGGAGCTTTCACCCCACCAAGATGAAAGACGCAATTCCTAACTCCCAATTCAAAAGAGTACAAAAAATTGTCTCTAATCAAGAAACACGCAATATTAGATTAAATGAAATGCGACAAAAATTCATAGAAAGAGGCTACCCTACCAGTAAACTGATTTCTTCAGATCCAAATCCCATCCCAAAATCAAAAATAGATAAGAGAATTCCTTTTGTACATGATTTCCATCCTTGTGCTTATCTTCTACATAACACCATCCGTAGACACTGGAGTCTACTACATACAGCCCATCCTGAAGTTACAGAATTTAACAAACCATTCCTACCCTGCTTCAGACGCCCACAAAACTTTAGAGATATTCTTATAAAGGCAGATATAGGTTCTACCCTCTCCCATAAAAAACAAAGATTCCTCATGAATCCCAAGCACGGGACTTTCCCTTGTTTACACTGCACACAGTGTAACAATATACAAAGAGGTGACTCCTTCTATCACCCCCATACGGGAAAAAAATACAGTATCAGTGACTACTACACATGTAATTCGTCCTTTGTAATTTACCTCATCAAGTGCCCATGTGGTCTTTTATACGTGGGTGAAACGACCCAACCAATAAAGGATCGAATTTCCAAACACAAAAGCACTATTAGGTGCAAAAACATGTTACTCCCGATTCCTGCTCATTTTATAAATACTGGCCATACCGTTGCCCAATTAAGATTTCAAATTATTGAGCACGTTGCACCATCTCGGAGAGGGGTGACCGCATTAAATTGCTTAAAAAGAGAGAAAGCTTCTGGATTCACCAACTCAATACCCTAGCCCCAAAAGGGTTAAACAGGGATTTTGATATTCAAACATTTATCTAACATCATTTCATCAAATTTTTTTTTTTTTTTTTTTTATCATAAATGCATATGTCTTTCTCTCTATATATATGTTCATATACTGTCTTTATTCTGCATATATAGTCATATTGTGGGTACTAATTATATATTTATGTTTTCAGAATCCTTAGAATAAACAACGGATCACTTCTGTCACTCACGTCACAAGACTCTGTGCACCACTTTAAGAATATTTGCACTATAAGCACAGCACTTCCTGATATGCAGATCTATAACAAGTAAGATCAGTCCTCACCTAGCACCTTGGAACGCAAGCGGTGACGTCAGTGGAACGCACGCTGAGCCGTTTCCGGTCACACACTTCCGGTTTCGGCAGCCATGACACTTGCACCATGCGTCTCATTTAAACTGAGCGCAGGAAGCAGACAGCAGCTATTGAGACAAGCGGTGGACACCGCGTCTATGCTGCAGACACATTTAATATTTCACCAGTGTTCAAGGTAAACTTTCTTATCTTCACACTGCATCACCTTTGCTTATAACTTACCATTCCGTGGCACATTATAAAGCGGTTCCTTCACATCATTTATCTCTACAGAGTGAAACCTTATACCATTTATTCCAACGGTATGTACCATCTAGTATCCATGTTACTCAGTAACATCACTGTAAGCCTGCTATACTCACCTCAATATATTCCTCTATAGGAACAACTAATTCTACCAGCAAAACTATATATGGGTACGTGCCCTTTGAAGGCTTTCACTTTTCACCCAATCACTTGATTCCTTTCTTAAGGCACCACAGATAATAATAGAGAATATACCTTATATATCAAATAAGATGCTTTATATGTTGTTGTGGATTCCTATATACAGCAAATTGAGATTAATCAATGTATACCATGTTTATACTTTATTTTTTTATTGTCTAATTTTCATTTTACTATTATTTCTTATATCTACATTTATCAACATTCATATTGCAGCATACTGATGAAGGTCACTTGACCGAAACGTCTGCCATTTATGATTTTGCTGAGACTGTATGTAAATTCCAATTAAATAGAATTTTTCTTGCATCCACTGGTGTGTGCCAAATTTATAATAATATATCGCACACGGGTTGGGACCCTAATTTGTGCACCACCTTTACAACCTATATATAGTTGTGCCAACGTCTTTTATCTCGTAGGTAGTGGTAGGCAGAATTGTCCATCTAAGGACTCAATTTGGTAGTCAGTAGCTTACCTACCTGCTGTTGTCACAGTACCTGCACACATCTTTAATGAGTAGGGGGTGCTTGGCCCTTTGTTGTTGAATAGGTCAAAGAATGTTGATCTAGCTAGGGATCGATTACTTTGATCATCCAAGATAGCATACAATCTTACAGATTTGTCTCTATGACCCTTTGGGTACACTCTGATGAGGCATATTTTTGAATAGGATCTACTGTCTATTGTCCCTTTACAGACTTCAGTACATTGTGAAGTGATCTCTGGCGTAGCTGCATCGGTGCCCCTTTCCTCCCCGCCATGTTCACTGTCAGCTGTGTTATGATCTGTGGTGCCACATTCTGTGCATTTTACACTGACCTTGCAATCCTTGGCGAGATGAGTTGTGGATGAGCAGCACTTGTAGCAGATACCGTTCTCTTTCAGGAAGCTTCTGCGATCTGGCATAGATTTTCCTCTGACGGCTCTGCATTTCAGGAGATGAGGCTTCTGATGGAGCGGGCACTGCTTGTCAGGGTTCTGCACCTTTGTCTCTGATTGGGAGCAGCCAGCAGATCTGTAATTAGAACCTGGAGAAGAAACATGTCTTGTGCACTGGCACAGACATTCTGCGTGAGTTTGCAGCTGGTGACGGTGTGGCATATGACAATGCAAAGTCAAAGCTGGGGTCGTTTCTGATTCTTGCTTGTTGGTGTACAAAGTCTACAAAAAAGGAGAAGGGAGGGAATGGAACACTGTGTTTGTTTTTTGTACGTGGAACCATGTGTGAGCCACCTCTCCTGTAGATTGTAGGGCAACTTTTGGACTATAGGGTTAACACCTCTTGCTGTGTCAAGGTATGCAAGTCCTTGTAGATCATCTTCACATTTGGCAACTTGGACTTCCTTTAGCAAGTCACTTAATTCTCTAAGTTTCTGGAGCTCTTTGTTAGATATTTTAGGAAAGTCATTAATTCTTTTGAACAAGGCTCTTTCTATTACCTCTGCTGAGCCGTAACACTCATTCAGCCTCTTCCAGATCTCTTTGAGGCCAGTCTCAGGGCAATTTATATTAATGTCTCTGATCCTTACTGCGTGTTTGACTGACTCTTCCCCCAGATATTTGACTAAGAGGTCTATCTCTTCCCTGTGTTGTAGCCCCAAGTCTCTAGTGACATTTTGGAAGGAAGCTTTCCAAGCTCTGTAACCTTCAGCTTGGTCAGTGAATTTCATGAGTCCCTTGGCAACCAGATCATGTCGTGTGAAGAACTTAGCAAATTCTGTTTGTGAACCGGTTGTCAGCAGAGTATACTGGCGATGGGTCACTCGGATAGTGATGTGAGGTGCGTTCGTACCTGTTAGTATCCTCTGGGTGGCGCCAGCCGGTGTCGTGATGCTTCACTCTGACGTGCCGTGTGTCAGCAAGGTGATTCACGTTGGTTACCTGGTGAGGGGCAAGGTAGTCATTAGTAGAGTTATTTTGCTCCACGTTTTCGTATTTGTATCTGTCTTGGAGCTGAGCCTCATGATGACTCTCGCTCGCTTCACTGGAGACATCATGTTCTTGTTCCGATACCGGTTCAGGGTTATAGTTTGGATCAGGAAGTCCATTAACATACTGAGATGTGCATTGTGGTGAATCTTGCAGTGGAAACTCCAGACTTGACGTACGGCTTCGGTTATGCAGCTCAAGGTTTTGTGCGGCTTCTAGAGATTCTGCCTCGGCGAGGGCTGCGGCAGCTTCTCTTTTTGCTGCTAGACTCTCTAAGGCGCCATCTATGCGTGCTTTCTCTAACTGCGCCTTTCTCTCTTGATCATCTAGGCGTGCCTTCTCTAACTTGTCCCATCTCTTCTTCAGCAAAGCTTGCTCGCATTTCGGCGGCTACAGCATTTGCGCGGGCAATGGCGACCACGCTGCTGATGGATGTTGTCTTTGAGGAGACGGAAGTATGAGATTTTGTTCTGTGTGATTTGTGGGACATGGTGTCTTAGGGGAATGCTTGGCTGTGCAGAGATTGCTGTAGCTGTATTAAGTCTCTGTGTAGCCGGTGACTTGAATCTCACTAGGTAGATGCGAGCAGTTTCACTAATTCCTGCAAGCTGGATGGCTGACTTTTCACTGAACTCCCACTAGCTGGATGGCCGCCGTTTCACTGTTCTGTCCTCACTGAATGAGGCAGACGTCATTGCAGTTATACAGACAGCTAAACCGGGGTCCAATAAGGAGATTGTGATTGAATCTGTGCTTTTATTGAACTTGATATATTGGCGCGGTGAAACTATAATACAAACATAATATACATACAATCAGTACACGGGCATAGTGGAAATACATATACATAGTACACTGTGAATACACATTTGCAGACTAATACCTAACCGGGGGCAGGACTAATTAGACAGGGCTAATATAGGACAGGAATTAACTAGAGAGACATAAGTTTCATACCGGCGATGCTATCGCAAGAGGAGAGGGAAAGATGAGCTGCTTCCTGGATGCAGGCTGAAGGAAAATGGAAGAAAATGGAGGGAAAGCTCCCAGAATACATTGCTAAGCTACCATCATGCATTGCTTAAGCTACCATCATGCATTGCAAAGGGAGGGAAAAGGATTTTGCTGAAAGTGAAAGAAAACATTATAACTGCGAATATGAGATTGGTCACTAGAGGGAGCCAAAACAAGCAGAATTATTAAACTCTTATATAAACAATGGAAAATCAAACAATTCAGAAACAATTGGATCCCGGAGGCAGAACAAGCACCCTTTTGAGCTAGTACAGCCATGAGTCTTCTTGGGAATGATGCAACAGGTTTTTCACACCTGGATATGAGGATCCTCTGCCATTCCTCCTTGCAGATCCTCTCCAGTTCTGTCAGGTTGGATGGTGAACGTTGGTGGACAGCCATTTTCAGGTCTCTCCAAAGATGCTCAATTGGGTTTAGGTTAGGGCTCTGGCTGGGCCAGTCAAAAATAGTCACAGAGTTGTTCTGAAGCCACTCCTATGTTATTTTACCTGTGTGCTTACATTCATTGTCTTGTTGGAAGGTGAACCTTTGGCCCAGTCTGAGGTCCAGAGAACTCTGGAAGAGGTTTTCATCCAGGATATATCTGTACTTGGCCGCATTCATGTTTCCTTCAATTGCAACCAGTCATCCTTTCCCTGCAGCTGAAAAACACCACCATAGCATGATGCTGCCACCACGTTTCACTGTTGGGATTGTATTGGGCAGGTGACGAGCAGTGCCTGGTTTTCTCCACACATACCGCTTAGAATTATCTCCAAAAAGTTCTATCTTTTTCTCATCAGATCAGAGAATCTTATTTCTCATAGTCTGGGAGTCCTTCATGTGTTTTTTTTTTTTAGCAAACTCTATGTGGGCTTTAATGTCTTGCACTGAGAGGCTTCTGTCGGGCCACTCTGCCATAAAGGCCTGACTGGTAGAGGGCTGCAGTGGTACTTTTTCCCATCTCCCTACTGCATCTGTGGAGCTCAGCCACAGTGATCTTGGGGTTCTTTACCTCTCTCACCAAGGTTCTTCTCCCACGATTGCTCAGTTTGGCTGGACGGTCAGGCCTAGGAAGACTTCTGGTGGTCCCAAACTTCTTTCATTTAACGATTATGGAGGCCACTGTGATCTTAGTAACCTTGAGTACTGCAGACATTCTTTTGTAACCTTGGCCAGATCTGTGCCTTGCCACAATTCTGTCTCTGAGCTCCTTGGCCAGTTCCTTTGACCTCATGATTCTCATTTGGTCTGACATGCTGTTATGTTACGGTAGCTGAGGAGTGCAGGTAAAAAAGGAAATACACCAGAGCAGTTGGAATCTATGAGATTGCAGTACCCTGACTAACCACCACAACTAGAGGCAGCCGTGGAGCGTTCCTACGATGGTCCTAGACGCCTCGTCACAGCCTGAGAAACTAACTACACCTAAAGATAGAAATAGGAAAGCTATCTGCCCCGGAGCAGAACCCCAAAGATAATAGAAAGCCCCCAAACATGTAATGGCGGTTAGACAAGAGGAAATACTGACACAGAAAGAAAATAGTATGAGCAAACGCTGGGGCCCAAACTATCTAAATAGAAAAGGACAGGAAGGGTACTTACTGCAATCCCAGAAAACCCTGAAAAACACCAACTCTACTAATTTCAAAATCACCTGAGATCACACGACCTCTACCACCTAAATTAGTTCTCTGGTGTAACAAAAACAGCAGCCACTGAAAAAACTGCAAAAAGCAAAAGTACAAAACACAGTGGCTGGACTAAACTGAGAGGGCAAAAGCCCCCGGAGGGGACCCAGAAGGCCCCCACAGAAGTGCAGGACAAAATGCAAAAATATAGCAAAAACACAAAATAAGAAATTGTCTTATCTGATAGCAGGAGATGCAGACACGACACAGCAGGCTACAAGGGAAACTGGAAAGAAGGATTCAGACCAGAACAATTGATCACCGGCAACCCTGATGGGAAAATGATTCCCTTAAATAAGACCAATCAGTAACACCTGATTCCCAATCCTCACTAGTACCGCTTGTAACCACCAGAGGGAGCCTCTGCTCAGAACTCATCTCAAACCCATTCACAACACATGCACTGTGAGCTGTGAGGTCTTATATAGACAGGTGTGTGCCTTTACAAATCAAGTCCTATCAGTTTAATTAAACACATCTGGACTCCAATGAAGGAGTAGAATCATGTCGAGGATCACAAGGAAATGGACAGCATGTGACTTAAATATGAGTGTCTGAGCGAAGGGTCTAAATATTTATGACCATGTTATATTTCAGTTTTTCTTTTTTAATAAATTTGCAAAAAAATCTACATTTGTTTTTTTCAGTCAAGATGGGTGCAGAGTGTACATTATTGAGAAAAAAATGAACTGTTTTGAATTTATCAAATGGCTGCAATGAAAAAAAGTAAAAAATTTAAACGGGTCTGAATGCTTTCCGTACCCACTTTATATTGTAGTTGGTGGGACACTAAGGAACATCTTTTGTGTGCAAAATACATTTCTTCCTTGTGAATTATATTCATGAACTGTTTTGTTTGGGGGTGAGAAGTCAATAATTCAGAATTTTAATTTGGGATCCCATAATTTCTATGAGTGCCCCGGTCACATCAAATTATCAGTTCATCCAATCAATTGAATGAAAAAAGCAGGGTATTGGATGATCATCACCTTAGCAACCATACCGTCCTGATCATGTAAAGAAGCATCTCTCCATTGTGAATATGAAATTGGATGGAAAAAAAAGAGTCTCTTGACCTTTTTGAGTGGCAGTTATAAAAGTGTAAAATATATTATACACATTGTTCATATATAATGAAAAATTTATTTCTATAGCGCCAACATATTCCACAGCACTTTACATTTTAGAGAGGACTTGTACAGAAAAAAAAGGCATTACAGAATAACAATAATCACATAAATCAACAGATACCAAGAGGAATGAGGTGTCACGCTGTCTCTGAATACAGGAGAACCGGGGTCTATGCTGACCCTAAAGCTGGGGTCCTGGCTAATCCCTCTACCTGGAGGTACTGTTGATGGTACAGAGGTCCAGGCCGCCAGCGTAAACCCTATCTCCTGTGAATCCCTAACCACTGTAATCTAGTCCTGAGAAGGACCCTGATTACCACCACAGGGATCAGGAAGGTATCTGCCTTCACGCACAGTATAAGACAAACGAGACAGTACAAGGGGTAAAATAAAAGAACACCTTGCATACAAAACTACCAATACAGAGGGAACACAAACGGGTAGGGAGATAACTAATAAAGCGAGGAGAGGAGAAAACCACAACAGGTATTCTTAGCTTAGACTTCTCAATACGATCCGCTCTGCTGGTCTGCATGAATGCTTTCACCGACACTTCCCCAGCAGACAGGATGGTATAAGAAGGAAGACAATTAACAAAACATTAATTGCAGCTGAGCAAGGCTGGTCAGTCCAGCACAGAGAGAGAAAGAATTAACCCCCTCAGTGCCGAAAAACACCCAGCACCAGAAACTCAGCTGTGCGAAGTCAGGGTGTGCAATCGCGACGATCTTCGCAGCGACACACCCGTGACAGTACCCCCCCTTCTACGAGGGGCATCTGGACCCTCAGGGCCGGGTTTATCTGGGTGAGTAGTGTGGAAGGCCCGAACCAATCGGTCTGCGTTAATATCCGACGCAGAAACCCACGTCCTCTCCTCAGTACCATACCCCCTCCAATGAACAAGGTACTGAAGGGACCGGCGATTCAGACGTGAATCGATGACTCTCGACACCTGGAACTCCAAGTTACCATTGACCACCACAGGAGGAGGAGGTAAAGGTGAAGGTATCACCGGCGCCACATACTTCTTAAGTAACGATCTGTGGAACACATTATGAATTTTAAATGTAGGAGGGAGGTCAAGACGGAATGCAACCGGATTAATTATAGCACTGATCTTGTATGGCCCGATGAACCTGGGACCCAGTTTCCAGGAGGGAACCTTAAGTTTAATATTCTTGGTAGACAACCATACCAGATCGTTCACACTTAGGTCTGGACCAGACACTCTCCTCCTATCAGACATACGTTTGTATCGGTTCCCCATAGTACTCAGATTATTCAGCACTCCTCTCCACACTGAAGCAAGTGACGACGAAAACCGTTCCTCCTCAGGAACCCCAGAAGAGCCCCCCCTATTGAAAGTACAAAACTGGGGGTGAAAACCATATGCCCCAAAAAACGGGGACTTACCAGTGGACTCGCTCCGCCTATTATTTAGAGCAAACTCCGCCAGAGGCAAGAAAGAAGCCCAGTCCTCCTGGTTCTCTGACACAAAACACCGGAGATATGTCTTCAAGCTCTGGTTCAGACGCTCTGTCTGACCATTGGTCTGCGGATGAAAAGCCGATGAAAATGACAACTGCATCCCCCGCCGTGTACAAAATGCTTTCCAGAATTTGGACACGAACTGAGAGCCCCGATCCGACACCACATCGGAGGGTACCCCGTGAAGCCTTACAATCTGCCCAATAAACACCTGCGCAAGAGTCTTAGCATTAGGAAGAGCAGGAAGAGCGATAAAATGTGCCATCTTGCTGAACCTGTCCACCACAACGAGTATGACTGTTTTACCCGAAGATGGCGGGAGATCCGTAATGAAGTCCATAGACAGATGAGTCCACGGACGCTCCGGGATCTTCAAAGGTAAGAGGGTCCCCGACGGACGGGTATGTGGGGTCTTAGAGCGTGCACAAACCTCGCAGGACGCGACAAAAGTTACCACCTCCCTATGTAAGTTAGGCCACCAAAACCGGCGCGAGAGGAGATCCTCAGTTGCTTTACTCCCTGGGTGTCCTGCCAAAGCTGAATTATGGTGTGCCTCGATCACCCTTTGTCGCAACTGATTTGGAACAAACAGTCTCCCTGGAGGTCCTACAGGGGCGTCCCCCTGAGCCTCCAATACCTCCTCCTCAAGCTCAGAGCATACTGCCGACACCACCACCCCCTCCCTGAAGGACTGGAACCGGGTCCTCCGTATTCCCAGCCCCAGGGAAACAGCGAGATAAGGCATCCGCCTTAACATTCTTTGACCCAGGACGATATGTGACGACAAAATTAAACCTGGTAAAAAACAACGACCACCTAGCTTGTCTGTGATTCAGACGTTTAGCGGACTCTAAATATAGCAGGTTTTTGTGATCGGTAATGACAGTGACCGGGTGGACTGCCCCCTCCAAAAAATGACGCCACTCCTCAAAAGCCAACTTAATGGCCAAGAGCTCCCTATTGCCGACATCATAATTCCTCTCAGCGGACGACAATTTTTTAGAGAAGAAGGCGCACGGATGCCATTTACCAGGGGACGAACCTTGTGACAATACCGCTCCCACCCCTACCTCGGAAGCATCCACCTCAACAATGAATGGCTGAGACGCATCAGGCTGAACAAGTATGGGTGCAGAAGCAAAACATTTTTTCAAAGAGGAAAACGCTTGACAAGCCTTGTCAGACCACTTTGAAAAATCCGTCCCTTTTTTAGTCATGTCTGTGAGAGGTTTAACTATGGAGGAGAAATTACGAATGAATTTCCGGTAGTAGTTAGCAAACCCCAGGAAACGTTGTAATGCCTTAAGATCCTCTGGCAGATCCCACTCAAGAACTGCCCGCACTTTCCCAGGGTCCATACGAAAACCGGATGCTGAGACCAGGAATCCTAAAAACTGAAGTTCCTGTACGGCGAACACACACTTCTCCCATTTGGCGTACAGTTTATTATCCCGCAAGATCTGTAACACCTGCCTAACATGCTCCTGATGAGACACAAGATCT
This sequence comes from Oophaga sylvatica, assembly GCA_033576555.1. Lineage (NCBI taxonomy): Eukaryota > Metazoa > Chordata > Amphibia > Anura > Dendrobatidae > Oophaga > Oophaga sylvatica. The sequence continues at coordinate 35,713 of JARQOD010004180.1, read as the reverse complement.
GGCGAGTAAATTAAGATATCATCCAGATATATGACCACAAACTGTCCCATTAGGTGGCGAAAGATGTCATTTACAAAGTGTTGAAACACCGCCGGGGCAATACTCAGACCAAATGGCATGACAAGGTTCTCATAATGCCCCTCCGGAGTGTTAAACGCCGTCTTCCACTCATCCCCCTCCTTCATCCTAATAAGATTGTACGCCCCCCTGAGATCCAACTTAGAGAACCATTTGGCACCCACGATCTGATTGAAGAGATCGGGAATAAGTGGGAGCGGATACGGATCTCATACCGTAATCCGATTAAGCTCAAGGAAATCCAGGCAAGGGCGTAGGCCTCCATCTTTTTTCTTCACAATGAAGAACCCCGCGGCCACCGGGGAAGATGAAGGTCTAATATGCCCCTTAGCCAGACTCTCTGAAATATAATACTTCATGGCCTGTCTCTCAGGACCAGATAGGTTATACAACCTAGATTTCGGTAACTTGGCCCCAGGGATCAAGTTAACAGCACAGTCATACTCGCGATGAGGAGGTAGTTCTTGACACCCTTCCTCCGAGAATACATCCTCAAAGTCCACCAGAAATGGAGGTAAGGCCCTAGGAGCGACCGCACCAATGACCGTATTCATGCAGTTTTTATTACAGAAATCGCTCCATTGGCTTATCTCTCTGGATTGCCAATCAATAACCGGGTTATGCTTAGTTAGCCAAGGCAGGCCCAGCACCATAGGAGTGGGAAGACCCTCCAACACATAACAAGACAACAGTTCTTTATGTAGCGCCCCCACTTGAAGATCAATGTTATGCACTGCTTGCACAAAACTTCCCTGACCGAGAGGTCTGGCGTCGATCGAGAATATGGGGACGGGTTTAGCCAACCCACACAATCGCATACCTTGAACCCGGGCAAAGCGAGCATCCACCAGATTAGCCCCGGCCCCACTATCCAGAAGAACAGATATCCTCTCAGTTCTCGCACCCACCACCACCTCCGCCGGTACGAGAAACTGAGACGAACTTAGGGACGAAATACTTACTCCCAGATTGCCGTCCACCACACAATCTGGGATCAATAGTTTTCCGGCGACTTCTCACTCTGCAAAGGACGGGATGGACACCACCTAATAAAATGTCCCTTTTTCCACAGAAGAAACAACTTCTTGTTTTGTGGCGCCCCACCGATCCCCTCCCCCCGGAATGATGACCCTCCTAATTGCATAGGCTCCTCTGGACTGACCAGGGGAACCTCCGTGTAAGGGACCCTTGAGGAAGGTGGAGTCATCACAGGGGGCGGAGTTACCCCGCACCTCTCCCGCAACCGTCTATCAATGCGAACAGCAAGGGCCATAGCGGCCTCCAGTGACGTGGGAGGGTCATACTGCGCCAACACATCTTTTAATTTGTCAGATAAACCTTGACAAAACTGGCTCCTAAGAGCTGGGTCATTCCACTGGGTGTCCGTGGCCCACCTACGGAACTCCGAAGAAAATTCCTCTGCTGGACGATCTCCCTGCTGTATCCTACGTAACTTAGATTCAGCAAGGGAGACCCGATCCGGGTCATCATATACAAGACCCAGAGCTGCGAAAAATCTATCCACTGACTGGAGAGCCGGGGAACCCGGGGGAAGAGAGAACGCCCAGGATTGGGGGTCCCCTTGTAGGAGCGAGATGACAATTCCCACTCTTTGATCTTCACTCCCAGATGACCGAAGTCGCAGCCGAAAGTACAATTTACATGCCTCCCGGAAAGCAAAAAACTTGTCCCGCCCTCCAGTGAACCTGTCCGGGAGAGCTACTTTAGGTTCAGTTCTGGCTTGCTCCGGGGGTACAAAACCTTGGACTTAACATCCCTCAGCTCCATGGACAAACTCTGCAACTGCTGAGCTAGACTGGCTACTGGATCCATGGTGGCTGGGGAGAATCTTTAGTGTGGTCGGTGAAAAATGTCACGCTGTCTCTGAATACAGGAGAACCGGGGTCTATGCTGACCCTAAGCTGGGGTCCTGGCTAATCCCTCTACCTGGAGGTACTGTTGATGGTACAGAGGTCCAGGCCGCCAGCGTAAACCCTATCTCCTGTGAATCCCTAACCACTGTAATCTAGTCCTGAGAAGGACCCTGATTACCACCACAGGGATCAGGAAGGTATCTGCCTTCACGCACAGTATAAGACAAACGAGACAGTACAAGGGGTAAAATAAAAGAACACCTTGCATACAAAACTACCAATACAGAGGGAACACAAACGGGTAGGGAGATAACTAATAAAGCGAGGAGAGGAGAAAACCACAACAGGTATTCTTAGCTTAGACTTCTCAATACGATCCGCTCTGCTGGTTTGCATGAATGCTTTCACCGACACTTCCCCAGCAGACAGGATGGTATAAGAAGGAAACCAATTAACAAAACATTAATTGCAGCTGAGCGAGGCTGGTCAGTCCAGCACAGAGAGAGAAAGAATTAACCCCCTCAGTGCCGAAAAACACCCAGCACCAGAAACTCAGCTGTGCGAAGTCAGGGTGTGCAATCGCGACGATCTTCGCAGCGACACACCCGTGACATGAGGGCCCTACTCCCAAGCTTACAATCTATGAGGAAATACGGGAGACAAGAAAGGTGGATGGTAATAATTGCTTGCATTGTACGGTCCGGCCATCAATGTAACAAATCGGGTGTTCATGTAATGCTGCATGAAATGGTAAACAACCAGTATGTGTAAAAGTACAGACACAGAGGGCTATTATAAACGGTGTGAGAACAGATGATACAAGGGTCCGGATTTTGAAGAAAATTTTATATGGGCATAACAAGGATAGTTAGATAAATATGTTGAGGCGGTAGGCCAGTCTGAAGAAATGCATTTATAGGGCACACTTAAAACTGTGGGTATTGGGGATTAATCGAATTGTCCTGGGTAGTGCATTCCAAAGAATTGGCGCAGTCTTGGAGATAAGAGTGGGAGGTTCGGATTATTGAGGATGTTAATCTTAGGTCGTTAGCAGAAGAGGACACAGGAAGGGTGGTAGACTGAGACAAGGGAGGAGATGTAGGTGGTGCTGAGCTGTGGACCACTTTGTGGGTGAGAGTGATAAGTTTATATGCAACTCTGGAGTGGATGGGTAATCAGTGCAATGACTCGTACCTGGAAGAGGCATCGGTGTAACAGCTGGTGAGGAATATGATCCTGGCTGCTGCATTCAGGATAGATTGGAGAGGGGAGAGTTTAGTAAGAGGGAGACCAATCAGTTGAGAGTTAAAATAGTCCAGACGAGAATGAATAAGAGTTACAGTAAGAGTTTTTGCAGAGTCGAAAGTGAGAAAAGGTCGAATTCTAGAAATATTTTTGAGGTGTAGATGACAAGAGCGGGCGAGTGATCGGACGTGGGGGTGAATGATCTGAATTAAGTATGGCCACAAGACAGCGGGCATGTTGCTGGGGAGTAATGGTAGAACCACACACGGAAATGGCAGTGTTGGGCATAGGTAGGTTAGTTGAGGAAGCAAACAGTTCAGTTTTTGACAGGTTCAGTTTCAGATAGAGGGAGGACATGATGTTAGAGACAGAGGTAAGAATCACTGGTGTTTAGTAATAATGCAGGCGTGATGTCAGGAGTAGAGGTGTATATTTGGTTGTCATCAGCATAGAGATGGTACTGGAAACCAAATCTACTGATTGTTTGTCCAATAGGGGCAATATACAAGGAGAAGAGGAGGGGGCCTAGGACTGATCCTTGAAGATACCCAACATTAAGGGGAAAATGAGAGGAGGTGGAGCCAGCAAAAGATACAGTGAAGAAGCGGTCAGAGAGATAGGAGGAAAACCAGGAGACAACGTTGTCCTTGAGGCTGATGGAGCAGAGCATAGTGAGGAGGAGCTGATGAGCCAGTGTCGAATGCTGCAGAGATATCCAGGAGAATCAGCATACAGTAGTTACCGTTCCATTTAGCTGTTAGCAGATCATTAGAAACAATAGCGAGGGCAGTTTCAATAGAGTGTAAAGAGCGGAAATCGGATTGTAGAGGGTCAAGAAGAGAGTTATCTGAGAGATAGCGGATACATAAGTGAATACAGTTATATGAAAAAGTTTGGGCACCCCTATTAATCTTAAGCTTAATGTTTTATAAAAATTGGTGTTTTTGCAACAGCTAATTTCAGTTTGATATATCTAATAACTATTGGACACAGTAATGTTTCTGCCTTGAAATGAGGTTTATTGTACTAACAGAAAATGTGCAATCTGCATCCAAACAAAATTTGACAGGTGCATAAGTATGGGCACCTCACCAGAAAAGTGACTTTAATATTTAGTAGATCCTCCTTTTGCAAAAATAACAGCCTCTAGTCGCTTCCTGTAGCTTTTAATGAGTTCCTGGATGAAGGTATTTTTGACCTTTCCTCTTTACAAAACAATTCCAGTTCAGTTAAGTTTGATGGTCGCCGAGCATGGACAGCCCTCTTCAAATGATCCCACAGATGTGCAATGATATTCAGGTCTGGGGACTGGGATGGCCATTCCAGAACATTGTAATTGTTCCTCTGCATGAATGCCTGAGTAGATTTGGAGCGGTGTTTTGGATCATTGTCTTGCTGAAAGATCCATCCCCTGCGTAACTTCAACTTTGTCACTGATTCTTGAACATTATTGTCAAGAATCTGCTGATACTGAGTGGAATCCATGCGTCCCTCAACTTTAACAAGATTCCTGGTGCCGGCATTGGCCACACAGCCCCAAAGCATGATGGAACCTCCACCAAATTTTACTGTGGGTAGCAAGTATTTTTCTTGGAATGCTGTGTTTTTACGCCATGCATAACGCCTTTTTGTATGACCAAACAACTCAATCTTGGTTTCATCAATCCACAGGACCTTCTTCCAAAAAGAAATTGGCTTCTCCAAATGTGCTTTTGCATACCCCAGCCGACTCTGTTTGTGGCGTGCTTGCAGAAATGGCTTCTTTCACATCACTCTCCCATACAGCTTCTCCTTGTGCAAAGTGCATTGTATAGTTGACCGATGCACAGTGACACCATCTGCAGCAAGTTGATGCTGCAGCTCTCTGGAGGTGGTCTGAGGATTGTCCTTGACTGATCTCACCATTCTTCTTCTCTGCCTTTCTGATGTTTTTCTTGGCCTGCCACTTCTGGCCTTAACAGGAACTGTCCCTGTGTTCTTCCATTTCCTTACTATGTTCCTTACAGTGGAAACTGACAGGTTAAATCTCTGAGACAGCTTTTTGTATCCTTCCCCTGAACAACTATGTTGAATAATCTTTGTTTTCAGATCATTTGACAGTTGTTTTGAGGAGCCCATGATGCCACTCTTCAGAGGAGATTCAAACAGGAGAACAACTTGCAAGTGGCCACTTTAAGTAGCTTTTCTCATGATTGCTTACACCTGGTTATGAACTTCAAAGCTCAATGAGGTTACAAAACCAAAAAAAGTGCTTTAGTAAGTCAGTAAAAAGTAGGTAGGAGTATTTAAAACAAGAAAATGATAAGGGTGCCCATACTTATGCACCTGTCAAATTTTGTTTGAATGCAGATTGCACATGTTCTGCTAGTACAATAAACATCATTTCAAGGCAGAAACATTACTGTGTCCAATAGTTATTAGATATATCAAACTGAAATAGCTGGTGCAAAAACACCAATTTTTATAAAACATTAAGCTTAAGATTATTAGGGGTGCCCAAACTTTTTCATATAACTGTATGTATTAGATGGATACTAATTAGTTTTTAATAACAAGTTAATGGTAATTGTATGTAGGTTTTAAAAATAGTTTACTACTTTAAATTGTTTTCCCTTTAGTTTGGAGATTTTACTGTAACTTGTATTTATTTTCTTTAACATTTTGCTAATAAAACAATAAAAAATAGCTACTTTCCTGTGTGAGTTTTCAGATGTGCAACAAGATGTGTTTTCCGAGTAAAACATTTCCCACAATTTGAACACAAAAATGGCTTCTCCCCTGTGTGAGTTTTTAGATGTGCAACAAGATTTGTTTTCCGATTAAAACATTTCCCACAATTTGAACACAAAAATGGCTTCTCCCCTGTGTGAGTTCTATGATGTCTATAAAGATCTGATTTATCGCAAAAACATTTCCCACACTCTGAACATGAAAATGGCTTCTCCCCTGTGTGAGTTCTCTGATGTCTGACAAGCTCTGGTTTCAACTTAAAACATTTTCCACATTCTGAACATGAAAATGTTTTTTCCCCTGTATGAATTCTCTGATGTGTAATACAATGAGATTTTTCTGCAAAACATTTCCCACATTCTGAACATGAATATGGCTTCTCCCCTGTGTGAGTTCTCTGATGTGTAATAAACCTTGCTTTAGTTCTGTAACATTTCCCACATTCTGAACATGAATATGGCTTCTCACCTGTGTGAATTCTCTGATGTTTAAACAGATTTGATTTCTCTGCAAAACATTTTTTACATTTGTCACATGAAAATGGCTTCTCTCCTGTGTGAGTTCTCTGATGTATAACAAGGTGGTGTTTCCTTGTAAAACATTTCCCACATTCTGAACACGAATGTGGCTTATGCCCTATGTGAATTTTCTGATGCACAATTAAATCTGCTTTTCGTTTAAAAGATTTTCCACATTCGGAGCATGAAAATGCCTTGTTGCCTGTGTGACTTATTTGATGTTTAACAAGATTTGATTTCTCTGCAAAACATTTTCCGCATTTGGAACAAAAAAATGGCTTCTCACCTGTGTGTCTTCTCTGGTGTGCAGTAAGATAAAATTTTGTACAATAATATTTCCCACATTCTGAACATAAAAAAGGCTTCTTCCCTGTGTGAATTCTTTGATGTTTAACTAGATTTGATTTTTGGTTAAAACATTTTCCATACTCTGAGCAAAAAAATGGCTTCTCACCTGTGTGAAATTTATGATGTATAGCAAGATCAGATTTTGCACAATAACGATTCCCAGACTCTGAACATGAAAAGTCTTTCTCCCCTGTGTGAATTCTGTGATGTATAACAAGATTTGATTTCTCTGTAAAACATTTTCCACATTCTGAACATGAAAATGGCTTCTCACCTGTGTGACTTTTCTGATGTGCTACAAGTTTTGATTCAGTATTGTAACATTTTCCACATACTGAACATAAAAATGGTTTCTCCCCTATGTCAGCTATTTCATGGTCAACTGTCCTTCTGTTATTTTTGCTTTGCATGTTTGCCTTCGATGAATCAGAAAAAAGGACCTGCTGAAAAGAATCAGATGACAGATTTTTTCTGAGAAGATCTTGAAGTGTATCTGGTATAATGACATGTTCTTCAAAAGTATCTGGTGTGTTTCCAAAATTATCTGCTGAAAAATCTGAGAATATCTGATGTCCCTCTGAGCTCCAGGTACAGTCATCTGCCAAGAATAAAAATTGTATTTTTCAGCAACATTGCATTGGAATTATGTTACGATTAACTATATAGACTCGAGTATAAGCCGAGATTTTCAGCCCATTTTTTTAGGGCTGAAAGTGCCCCTCTCGGCTTATACTCGAGTCATATACCAGGGGGTCGGCGGGGGGGGGCGCAGCTGTCCTATATACTCACCCCCTCCTGGCGCAGTCTCTGCAGCCCCTGCTCTTCTCCCACGGTCTCCGGCGCCTGTGTTCAGCGGTCCTGTGGTACCGCTCATTAAAGTCATGAATATGCGCATATTCATGACTTTAATGAGCGGCACCATGTGACTGCTGAAGTTAGGCATAGCTGCCGGAGACCGTGGGAGAAGAGCAGGGGCTGCAGAGACCATGCCACGAGGGGGTAAATATAAGTGATATTCACCTTATCCCGTTCCACTGTTGCGCACCACTGTGTCATCGCGTCCTCTAGCTGTGAATGAACATTCTGCCTGAACATTCACTGCCGGAGGACCCGGAAGACAGCGGCGTGCAGTGGTAGACCGGGGACAGGTGAATATTACAGGTGCCGGGGCCTGAGCCAGCGGTGACACCGGCACCTGTCTCCAATAGTGCGCCGGTGTCCCCGCCTGCTCAGGACACCGGCACCTGGCCCCCAGCGACGAGAGGCTAGTATGTCTTTTTTTTTTTTCATTTGCAGCGGCAGCATAAGGGACCTATACTATCATATGGGGCACAATCTATGGAGCATCTTGTGGAGCATAATACATGGGGCAGCATATGGGTCATAATATATGGGCAGCATATGGGGCACAATCTATGGAGCATCTTGTGGGGCATAATATATGGGGCACAATCTATGGAACATCTTAACATCTTATGGGGCATAATACATGGGGAAGCATATGGAGCATAATACATGGGCAGCATATGGAGCATAATACATGGGCAGCATATGGAGCACAATCTATGGAGCATCTTGTGGGGCATAATATATGGGGCACAATCTATGGAACATCTTAACATCTTATGGGGCATAATACATGGGGCAGCATATGGAGCATAATACATGGGCAGCATATGGAGCACAATCTATGGAGCATCTTGTGGGGCATAATACATGGGGCAGCATATGGGGCATAATACATGGGCAGTGGTATACAACACCTCTCCTGTTACATAAGTGGTTCCCCACTACGCCAGATACATGTTGGAGGTGCGAAAGGGACAGAGGCTCATATTTTCATATTTGGTGGCACTGCCACATCATAAAAATTTTTTGGAACATTGTATCTCAAACCTTAGACGAAGTGGTGCGTAAACATATAAAACTAACTCCAGAACATGTTTTCCTTAATCTACCAGTAGTTCCAAATAATAAACATTTATCTAAACTGGTCTCTTTCATCTTAACAGCCGGTAAGCTTCTTATACCTACGTTTTGGCACTTGTCTAAGGGTATGTTTCCACGGTCCGGAAACAGTCCGGATTAGCTGTGTGTTTGACGCTGTGCGTTGGCGCAGCGTCAAACACGCAGCGTCCAGATGTTACAGCATAGTGGAGGGGATTTCAAGAAATCCCATCTCCACTATGCTGTAAAACACGCAGGCGGAAGACCTGCGTTTCCGGACATGCGGCGCGTCTTTTTAGACCGCAGCATGTCCTATTCCCTTGCGGCGACGCTGCGTCGCCGCAAGGGAAATAACACAGGGCTATGCAGCCCTGCGGTCATTCCGCATGTGTTCCGGATGTGTTCCTGAGCACATCCGGAATGGGCGCGCGTTCAAAAGGGGGCGGGGCTTTAGGCGGAGCGGACTTTCTGCTCCGTCCAAAGCGCTGTGTTTCCTGAACGTGGAAACACAGCCTAATATTCCAAGCATAAATCAGTTATTACTTAAGATTGACCAACTGTATCACACCAAAGAATTAGCAGCATTAGCCACACATAGCCTTTCTCCCTTCTCGCAGGTCTGGAGTCCTTGGGTGACGTATAGGAATTCAGACAAATTCATATCCCTGTGTGTGTCTGATTCTGCGCCTTGATATTGAACATTACCAATGTGCCAATTTTACCTTTATCCCTGGTTCCCCCTCTCCCTCCTCCCATCCCCCTCCCTCCCATCCCCTTGATGTCTCCTTTAGGTTTCTTCCCCCTTTTGTGCTCTGGTTCTGCATTTGGTTAGTTAATTAACTCACCCATGATACTCCAGAGCTTCAGTTAAATCATTATGTTCATTTGTCGATTAATAGTCACCAAGAATCACTCATTTCTTTATTAATGATATTTTGATAGAGACATTTGCATCTTCATTTTCGTAAACATGGAAATTATTGAAGGTCATGTGTAACTACGAGGCATGTATGACTATGAATACTGTACTATTTGCTTCTTCTGTCTCATGTTTGATTGGATAATATATTTATGCTGATGCTTTTCACCTAGTGATTCTCAAATAAATGAAACATTGAAAACAAAATAATACATGGGCAGAATATGGGGCATAATACATGGGCAGCATATGGGGCACAATCTATGGAGCATTTTGTGGGGCATAATATATGGGGCACAATCTATGGAGCATCTTGTGGGGCATAATACATGGGGCAGCATATGGGGCATAATATTTGAGGCAGCATATGGGGCATAATATATGGGGCAGCATATGGGGCTCCTGATTCAATATGACTATTCAAAAACATTTAACCTACTTTAATTTTACTTTTATATGTATTTTTTTTTATTTTTGAAATTTACCAGTAGCTGCCTCATTTTCCACCCTAGGCTTATACTCGAGTCGATAAGTTTTCCCATTTTTTTGTGGCAAAATTAGGGGGATCGGCTTATACTCGGGTCGGCTGATACTCGAGTATATACGGTATATACTTTAATTTGTATGCAAACTGTAAGATAAGTCAATTGACATACTAAGACAATAGACAACAAAGAAGACTGACAGACTATAGTGTTAGGCTACCAGGCTATGTTCCTTCATATTTTCACTTCTCTATTATAGCCATCTTCTCACTTCATGTTCCCCTGTGTCTGTCATGAGTCATTTCCAGTTACATGTTCAGAGGAGACTCATAGATCTGTAAACATTTTTATTGGGTGATTACATCTCATACATTCTCTGACAGGTACAAGCCCGCTAATACAGAGCAAAGTATATTGGAGCAGATTGGGCATGTACTCAAGTCATGGCTTTGGAGAAAAAGAAAGGTTTTGTATATCTTTTTTAAAGTACCGTATATACTCGTGTATAAGCCGAGATTTTCAGCCCATTTTTTAGGGCTGAAAGTCCCCCTCTCGGCTTATACGCGGGTCATATATGGGGGTCGGCGGGGGAGTGTTGGATCATACTCACCCCTCCGCCGGAGCGGTCTCTGCAGCCCCCTGCTCTCTCCCACGATCTCCGGCACCTTCCTGCAGCGGTCACATGGCACCGCTCATTAAAGTCATGAATATGCGCATATGCATATGCACATATGCATATGCACATATTCATGACTTTAATGAGCAGTACCACGTGACCGCTGTAGGAAGGAAGAGCTGCAGAGACCGCCGGGAGAAGAGGAGAGGCTGCAGAGACGCGCCGGCGGAGGGGTGAGTATAGCGATATTTACCTGTCCTCTCTCCACGGCTGCGCGCTGCTCCCTCGTCCGACTCCTCTGGCTGTGAATGATCAGATCACACTCAACCAAACAACCCACATCCTAACAACCTGGAACTAATTAACCCAATAATGAGGGACTAGGAGTAGTCATGGAAATGTGAGGACACATCAATTAACTATGCAAACAACATCACAAACGTGGAAGAAACAGATGTACTCGTCCATAATAAACACTAGAAATTTTATTAAATGACAATTCGACAACAAGTAGATGCAGAAAGGGTAATGTATCACCCACAGTGGATGTATACACAACACACATGAAGATAAAATTACGAAAAGGGGCACACCACCCCCTTAGACCCTCAACCTAATGAGGTCACATGTAAAATACAATACCATATAAATAATGGTTGGCACCATAATATAATAGAACAGGAAATCAGTAGTGTGTACTTGTTCACATAGCCAAAATTAGCAATTGAATATACGAAGCCAGAGATTGCTGCACTCCATCAGCTGTTAAATATGCTACATGAAACACCCAGAATAAAATGTGCAAATATCACACACCACTTATCAGTATAGTAACTATGTATTGTCCTCAAACCTTCTGCCAAACTATTAATACACAAAAGATGACCACATCCAAATAGACATGCATCCTAACCAATATGAAAAAAAATTGCATGGCTAGAATGATGTATGGTATATTACCTGGCAGTGAGGGAGATCGGCGCCACTGAAGATGAGGGTAGAAGGGGGTGTGTGTGCGCACCCCAACGCACGTTTCGGTACGATCCTTCCTCAGGGGGCCACACACCACCTCGATTGCGCTCCTTAAATACCTGCTCCCAGAAGTTACGTCCCTCAAAACCGCGTCACAGATCCAGAAACATGTGACCGGAAGTGACGTCCACCACCTCATGTGACGCGTACATCGTCATGCCAACATGACGCCCACAGGCGTCGGCGTCACGGCGATAGGCGGAGCTAACCGCCATCACTTAAAGACGCCGAAAGCCTGAGAGCGGCAAGTATAACATGACAGTGCACGCGTACCAGTGGGGGGCTCACCTAATTAATAATTAACACATACCATGTATTGATGATCAATATAATGCTAAATTTAGCAAATAATAAGTAAACAAGCAAAAATACAGCAGTACACAATATAGATGGCTGGAATGTAAGACTAAAGCGACTCCTGATGCTGTAGTAATTCACCGATGGAGGTCACCGAATGTTCACATTTCCAGATCCAGGGCGTTAAGGGGATACGGAGGTTCAAAAACTTCACCAATAGCAATCATTGATCGTCATATATGAAATTATAATTCAAGGTGAAGCAAACTGGAGCACAAAAAGAGGAAATACAGGGTTAAAATCAAAAATTAAAATTAAAATTAAAAACAATATGGGTGTATAGCAACATCCACCTAAACACAGACAGGTGATCACAGGAAAGGAGCATAACTGAGATGTTCATTCAATCCCAGAGGCTGTACTGTATCTAATAACCAGATCCATTTAGATTCAAGCTGGGACAATTTCTTCAAGACCCGGCCCCCCCGAATATTAGCTTCGATCATGTCTATGCCCCTCACTTTCAAAAGGTCACCATCACATCCATGATGGATCTTGAAATGGCGTGGAATAGTTTTTAGGAGATAAGTTTCTTCCTGTGTGGCTGCCGCAATAATACCTAACACGTGTTCCCTCACACGCACCTTTAGTTGACGTGTAGTCATACCCACATAAATTTTATCGCAGGGACACGTAGCAAAATAAATCACATTAGTGCTAGTGCAGGTAATGCGTTTATTAATCTTAAAGGTGCGTGATCTGGACGAGTTGTAAAAAGTGTCAGAATGCTGAATATTGCGACAGGCCACACATCGGCCACACGAAGTGCAACCCTTGACTCTCCTAATGTCATCCAAAAAAGTCCTATGTGGATTACCCACATAGTGACTATGTACTAAGATGTCGCGCAAATTATGCGACCTACGTGGTGTGATGGCCACTTTATCAGGGAGGAACCTAGACAAGACCGGATCAGCCTTTAAAATGGGCCAAGATTTTTCTAGGACTTTCCTCATAGCAGGAAATTGTGAGTGAAAGTTAGTGATGAATCTAACAATCCCTCCATCGTTTTTATTTTGAGGCCTATAGAGAAGATCCTGTCTAGACGAATGTTTGGCTCTGTTAAAAGCCTTTTTGATCATACGTCCACTATAGCCGCGCTCTAGTAAGCGATTCTTAAGATCATTTGCCTGGGTAAGGAAATCTTCTTCCGTGGAACACAGTCTGCGTATGCGCAGAAATTGCCCAGTTGGAACGGACTGGATAACATGCTGAGGGTGGGAGGAGGAGGCATGTAATAACATGTTCGAGGCAGTAGCCTTACGAAAAATGTTAGTCTGAATCTCACTGCGGCTATCTCTTTTGATCTTGACATCAAGAAACTCAATTTCGTTTTGATCTGCCACAAAGGTAAGTCGAATATTTCGGTCGTTGCCATTCAAGAGTACCATAAACTCTTCAAGATCTCCCACGGACCCCTGCCAGATCAAAAAGATGTCATCAATGTAGCGCGTCCAAGTGAGGACGCGGCACATTGATGACATCCGATCTGACAGGAGTAGGTCCCTCTCCCACAGCCCCAGGAAGAGATTAGTATAGGCGGGCGCGTAAGACGCCCCCATTGCTGTCCCCTGGAGCTGCAGGTAGAAGGACCCTTTGAAGATAAAGAAATTATGAGATAATGTAAATTCCAACAATTCCATAATCAGCTCTCTAATTTCAACAGGAAGGGTGGAGGTGGACAAAAAGAATTCTGTGGCTTTTAAGCCATCTACATGCCTGATGCTGGTATATAATGATTCCACGTCAGCTGTAACCAGCATCATGTCATTGTCCAAATGTAGACCATCCATCCTTCTGAGAAATTCCCCTGTATCCTTTAAAAAGGAAGGTAAAGCCTCAACCAAAGGCTGTAACTTGGAATCTATCCAAAAATTAACATTTTCTAAATAATTGCCCCGCCCAGATACAATAGGGCGTCCTGGAGGGGAACGCACGTCCTTGTGGACTTTAGGCAAGAGGTAGAACGTAGCAACAGTCGGTTCATCCACCACAAGTGCATCCGCCAGCTGCTTGGTAATAATATCTCTATCCCTTGCAACCTGAATAATATTTTTAAGTTGTGACAAGTAGGCAGACAAGGGGTTAAAGGTAAGTTTCTTATAACAGATACCATCGTTTAGTTGACGATAGGCCTCTTTTTCATATCCATCCTTGGGCCATATCACGATGTTACCCCCCTTGTCCGCCTGCTTAAATACCACATCAGGTAAATCCACAAGGACCCGCAATCGCCTCCGTTCCTCTGCGGATAAATTGTCGTGATGAATATGCCTAGGGATTTTACGAAACTCCTTGGCAACGATCTGTACAAACAGATCTATATTGGGGCAAGCAGAAAATGGAGGAAATTTCTTAGAGCGTGACCGTATAGAGGGAGGGATCTTACCTCCTTCGATTTCATTATGCTCGTTGGACAGATCTTCAAGTGTTCTTAAAGCTAATTGTTCTTCCTCTGTGGGAAACATTTCATGTGAGTTAGAGTTAAAGAAATACTTTTTAAACCACAACGAGCGAGCAAATAAATGTAAATCCTTAGTGGCAGAAAAAACATCAAATGATGCCGCAGGAGAGAAAGATAAACCCTTATTCAGGAGTGTTAAATCAGCTTTTGAGAATAAGTGAGTACTTAAATTGATTACCTTATTATCAGTGTTACGCTGGTCAAAGGATCTGAAATCTTGACGTCTGTATGGGTGGAAATTACCATTTCTTGGTCTTTTAGACCTAGCTCCAGATCTCGTGACCATATGTATATCAGAATTCTCAGACTGATCGCTAATTGAAGACATTGATGAACCCAACTCTGACCGTACGAGTGTTTGGCCCTTGACATTAGATTTCCTCCATGCGTAGATTGAATTATTTTGGTAATCACGTATGTCGCAATTCAATTTCGTAGCCTGCGTATTGTGGATTTTCTTAACAATTCCATCAATATCCTTTTCCAGCTGGTTATTCAAATGCTGGAGTTTTTCTGATGTCCCCTGTGTTTTCAGTGTATCGTCTATTTTACTTATTTTATCCTCCAAATCCACTATAATTTTTGAATTCAATTCACAGAGCAATCTCATCAGCTTATTGGAACATTCGTTACATGCCTCCTCCCACCTTTGTCTAATATCAGCATCTTCAACTGGGAAAGTGGGTACAGTACGTATACGTAAGCCTCTCGGAATTAATTTTTTATCCAGATATTTATCCAAAAAAGCTCTAGTCCACCAAATTTTGGTTCTTTTTATAACCATATTACGTAATTCAGTAGCCTGTTCATCCCATCCCTGGTCACCTGTCTGTGTGGGCGCATCACCCCCACTACCAAAAACCTGGTCGATTTGTGACAGCCAGGCTTTGTCCTTGGCTTTGAAGTCCATGACTGGTGGAGAATCTGTGCAAAACACAGTAAAAGTTAAACAAATCACACTCAACCAAACAACCCACATCCTAACAACCTGGAACTAATTAACCCAGTAATGAGGGACTAGGAGTGGTCATGGAAATGTCAGGACACATCAATTAACTATGCAAACAACATCACAAACGTGGAAGAAACAGATGTACTCGTCCATAATAAACACTAGAAATTTTATTAAATGACAATTCGACAACAAGTAGATGCAGAAAGGGTAATGTATCACCCACAGTGGATGTATACACAACACACATGAAGATAAAATTACGAAAAGGGGCACACCACCCCCTTAGACCCTCAACCTAATGATGTCACATGTAAAATACAATACCATATAAATAATGGTTGGCACCATAATATAATAGAACAGGAAATCAGTAGAGTGTACTTGTTCACATAGCCAAAATTAGCAATTGAATATACGAAGCCAGAGATTGCTGCACTCCATCAGCTGTTAAATATGCTACATGAAACACCCAGAATAAAATGTGCAAATATCACACACCACTTATCAGTATAGTAACTATGTATTGTCCTCAAACCTTCTGCCAAACTATTAATACACAAAAGATGACCACATCCAAATAGACATGCATCCTAACCAATATGAAAAAAATTGCATGGCTAGAATGATGTATGGTATATTACCTGGCAGTGAGGGAGATCGGCGCCACTGAAGATGAGGGTAGAAGGGGGTGTGTGTGCGCACCCCAACGCACGTTTTCTAGTGTTTATTATGGACGAGTACATCTGTTTCTTCCAAGTTTGTGATGTTGTTTGCATAGTTAATTGATGTGTCCTCACATTTCCATGACCACTCCTAGTCCCTCATTATTGGGTTAATTAGTTCCAGGTTGTTAGGATGTGGGTTGTTTGGTTGAGTGTGATTTGTTTAACTTTTACTGTGTTTTGCACAGATTCTCCACCAGTCATGGACTTCAAAGCCAAGGACAAAGCCTGGCTGTCACAAATCGACCAGGTTTTTGGTAGTGGGGGTGATGCGCCCACACAGACAGGTGACCAGGGATGGATGAACAGGCTACTGAATTACGTAATATGGTTATAAAAAGAACCAAAATTTGGTGGACTAGAGCTTTTTTGGATAAATATCTGGATAAAAAATTAATTCCGAGAGGCTTACGTATACGTACTGTACCCACTTTCCCAGTTGAAGATGCTGATATTAGACAAAGGTGGGAGGAGGCATGTAACGAATGTTCCAATAAGCTGATGAGATTGCTCTGTGAATTGAATTCAAAAATTATAGTGGATTTGGAGGATAAAATAAGTAAAATAGACGATACACTGAAAACACAGGGGACATCAGAAAAACTCCAGCATTTGAATAACCAGCTGGAAAAGGATATTGATGGAATTGTTAAGAAAATCCACAATACGCAGGCTACGAAATTGAATCGCGACATACGTGATTACCAAAATAATTCAATCTACGCATGGAGGAAATCTAATGTCAAGGGCCAAACACTCGTACGGTCAGAGTTGGGTTCATCAATGTCTTCAATTAGCGATCAGTCTGAGAATTCTGATATACATATGTGTAGCCCTGGTACACAATACCAGGAGGATGAGTGGAGAGGTAACGGTTAAGGGCTCTCCATGATATCACGTACACTTCGGACACACCCAGCAGGGTGTGGAGGGGAGTGCTGAGTAGTCTGAGTGCAGTTCAGTCAGTGACTCGAAAGAGTTAGGAAGTGCAGTCTTTGTGCAGTTCAAAAAGTGGAGTCCAGTAAAGGTGAGCCAGTTCACCTCAGCCTGGTCAGAGTTGTGCCCCACTAGAGGACGGACTGAGACATCTGTTGAGAGTCTGAGCAAATCGAAGGGCATAGTGGAAGAGAACAGAAAAGTGCCATCGGTATAGAATACCTGCACATTGTTACCGGTCACTGGAGACCGAAGCATCACCATAGCTTCATGCATGGTGGTAGGAAACCCAGAGGCTTACCGGACCTTAGGTATCGGAAAGCAGCCCCTGAAGAGTCAGTACGTAACTGGGGTCAGGGAGAGTGAGAACCTTGAGTCAGTGCACGACAGGAATTGGAACTCAGCTCTCTCAGAAGAAGGCTCCAACCACAAAACTGACCGGGCAGCACAGCTTTGGAAAAGCTGGAGATTATAGAGGGAACTACGCTTCATGCTGGTTGTACTCATCATCATTTGAAAGTAAAGGAGGCCCCTAACTTGCTTAGCCGTTGCCTCAAAGCTCATCCTCCATCAACCCCATCAGCCTCCCTGGGACCTGTCTGAACAACTTGAAGTAAAGGTATGGAAAGACGCTGATGTGTGAGACTGTTATTTGATTGCATTCCTGCACTATCCTATCATAACTATCGACCTGAGGGAAGAGTCCCACCTGTAGGGGACCCGACATCTAGCTGCCTCACCATCCCCTCAGAGATCTACAGCAGCGCTGGTCTTAGTGATCAGAGAACTACAGGTGGCGTCACGAACTGTATATATACCTATCCCCTGTAAATATACCCCCCAACTTACGCCTGACCGCCAGGGCCACAGACCGAGCCAGCGCTACCTGTGACAATCCCATAGACTTCTACGGGCTCGGCTCTGAGTACCCCATTGCCCTGGAAACCCACAATTGTGGTGCGTGGTCGAGACAAATTGGCGTCACGAACAGGATACGAAACTCGCAAAATTGCGAGCCCTGTGTGCCTGTGGAGTGTTTTGGCGAAAAAGACTGTTGCTGTTGTTTGGCGCCAAATACCGCCATATTTGCCGCCAGATTCGCGCCCTAAGGCGCTGGAGAAGAAGGTGGGCGTACCTGAAAGAGCGCGCAGAGTCTTGGACACGCCCCTGGCTCTGACTCAGCGGCAGGTCCTGCAACAGGAAGTGAACGCTCTGACATCAGAGCGCCTGCGACGAAGGTCCTGTTCCCACTGCGGTGCCTGTGAAATAGCAGCGTCTGAAACCGGTAGGCTCCGTTTAACCAAGGGGGCGCTAAGATGTCACAACAACCGGCTGACAGTGCGGCCCCAGCCGGAGTCCCCAATCCCGCACCGTCTGGTATTGTAGCGCCAGATGGGGGCGCAGGCCCTGCACCCAGTCCGGTAGTCCCGATCATGCCACTAACGCTCCCATATATGCCTGGGGCGAAATGGCTTCCCCAGTACAGCGGTGAGCCAGGCACATTAGCAGGCTTCAAGCGGAAGTTATGCAGCATCCTAGAAATGTACTCCATGCCTGAGAGACAAAAAGCTGCTGTGCTAATAGGGCAGCTAACTGGCGCTGCTGAGAGGGAAGTGGAGACTTGGGATACCGTTGATCAGGAGTCGGTACCTGCGATCTTCCTTAAGCTGCATGCCATATTTGAAGACCGCACGGAAACGGATCTCCGGATGGCCTTCTATCACTGTTCACAACAGCCAGGTGACAGCATCCGGGACTACGCTTGCCGACTACAAGGAGCCCTGAGAGCTCTTAAGCAGGTTAATAATTTAAATGCTATTGATGAGAATAAAATGCTGAAAGAACAATTTATACAGGGATTGAGATCCCAAGAGGAACGCAGAACTGTAAACTGGTGGTCCTTAGATCATCCGGATGCTACCTTTGATGCCCTAAAAGACATGGCAATAAAAGGGCTGCGGCCCCTGGGCAAACTTGAGGTGGCAACCCAACATCATCAGGCTGAAGTCACTCTGGAACCGGCAGTAAACCCCTTTTCCCCGTTAGTGGCCGAAGCCAAAGCGCAGGTGACCCCTCCTAGTGAATTGGATTGTCTGCGCTCAGAGGTGCGCCAGCTGACTAAAAATCTGGCTGCTGTAATGAGTGCCCTGCAACTGCGGAAAGAGGAAGAAGGGAAGATCTTGTTAGCAGACTGCCCAGAAGACGTCCCGTGGATGCACCGGAGAAGAAAGAAGACGTCGCCCCCCCGGAGGAGGACAACGCCACCCCCAGGAGCGACCTCTGATCAACACCCTCCTCGTCGAGAGATCATCTGTTACCGATGCAACCGGAAAGGTCATCTGTCTCCACAGTGTCCTTTAAACGGGCAGAACCTGGGTCCGAGGGCCAACACCCAGGAGAATACCCGTCAGGCCCCCTAGACTGGAACCGCAGGTATGTGGGTGGGCGACCCTACCTGTCTATCATCTTAGATGGTATTGCAGTTCCGGCATTGTTAGACACTGGGTCCCAGGTGACCCTAATTCCTGATGCCCTCTATACTAAGTACTGGTCAATGGACAGTCTTAAACCCCCGAGCTCTGACTTTACCGTGTATGCTTCTAATGGTCTTCCTGTAGAAGTACTTGGGACAAAATGTGTAGATGTAAAGGTGGGCAGAGAGGAGTTGAAAGACCAGGGGCTTCTGGTAGTAAAGACTGTAAATGAGGAGAACGGTTTAAATATAATTTTGGGTACTAACATTATCGGTAATTGTTTGGGAGAAGTTGTGTTCTTGCTCCAACAGCTCGCTGAGATTGCCCGACCAAGGCAGAGAGGAGTAATCCAAAGAGAGATCCGGGCCCTGGTGTGTCAGCAGCAAGCGAAGCTTACAGACGGCGAAATTGGTAATGTACGGGTCACTGACTCGGATCCTATTGTGATACCCCCAATGAGTGAAATGATCATTTGGTGCAGGGCAGCCATAGGTCTGAGAGGACAGAATTACCAAGCTGTAGTAGAACCCCACCATTCAGAACATAGACCTACACTTATGACTGCTAGGGGAGTAGTAGAAGTGGTGAATGGAAGAGTACCGGTACGGCTTCTCAATTGGGGAGATGATGAGGTAAACTTACCCGTTATGCAACCATTGCTAAACTACATGCTGTTGACAATAATTCTATTCTCCCGGCTGAGTCCTTAGACTCCCGCCAAATAGCGGAGGACAATGACCCGGCAACCCAGGTGGCGGAATGGTGTCAGCAACTCCATGTTGGGACGGACACCACTCCCGCTCACCAGAAGCAAGGGGTATTACGGGTGGTGCAAGAGTACGCCCAAGTATTTAGCAAGAATCCACTTGATTTTGGGATAATTAAGGGAGTACAACATCATATCCCTACTGGCAGTCATCCTCCCATCAAAGAGCGGTATAGGCCTATACCCACAGCCCATTATCAGAAGGCTAAGGAAATGTTGCGAGATATGAAAGAAGCCGGAGTAATCAGGGATAGTTGTAGTCCCTGGGCAGCACCTCTAGTCCTGGTTAGAAAGAAAGATGGTAGCTTGAGAATGTGTGTGGATTACAGGCAGGTGAACCGCATAACACACAAGGATGCATACCCGTTACCACGTATAGAGGAGTCATTAGCTGCTCTGAAAACGGCTAACTACTTTTCTACCCTTGATCTGACTAGTGGATACTGGCAAGTGGCTGTGGCTGAGGAGGATCGTGAGAAAACGGCTTTCACCACCCCAATGGGGCTCTGTGAGTTCGACAGAATGCCGTTTGGGCTCAGCAGTGCCCCAGGAACATTTCAGAGAGTGATGGAGAACTGCCTGGGACATCTCAATTTTGAAACCGTGCTGCTATACTTAGACGACGTCATCGTGTACTCCAAGACATATGAGGACCATCTGAAGCACCTGGCAGAAGTATTTGAGTCCCTGTCCAGGTACGGGATGAAGTTGAAACCCTCAAAATGCCATCTACTCAAACAGAAGGTACAATATTTGGGGCACATCGTCAGTTCGGAAGGAGTAGCACCGGACCCAGAGAAAGTCACTGCCATCCAGAAGTGGCCGGAGCCGAAGAACCTCAAGGAAGTGCGACAGTTCCTGGGACTAACGGGTTACTACAGAAGGTTCGTGAAAGATTACACGAAGAAGGCAGCGCCTCTACAGGACCTCCTAGTAGGCCAATCCCTAAAGAGCAGAAATCCTCCCTTCAATTGGGGTAAGGAACAGGCTGAAGCATTCCAAAAGATGAAAGAGATCCTTACAGGCGATGAGATCTTGACGTATCCTGATTACAGCCAACCGTTCCTGCTGTACACCGATGCTAGTAATGAAGGTTTAGGAGCAGTTCTCAGTCAGAAGCAGAATGGCCAAGAAAAAGTCATCGCTTATGCCAGCAGAAAACTCAGGCCAACTGAGAGGAATCCGGAAAATTATAGCAGCTTCAAGCTGGAGTTTCTGGCGCTGGTCTGGGCCATTACTGAAAGATTTAAGCACTACCTGGCCTCCAACAAGTTCACGGCGTACACAGACAACAACCCGCTAACGCACCTGGAAACGGCCAAGTTGGGCGCCATGGAGCAGCGTTGGATGGCTCGGTTGTCTAATTACCAGTTTACTATCAAGTACCGGGCAGGCCGAAAGAATGCTAATGCTGACGCATTGTCCCGAATGCCGCATGACTCTGACACGGAGGAAGAATCGGACGACCTGGAAGAAATTGAGCTACCTGCGTTCCATCGAAATGGGGTAGTCCACGAGCATCGAGTCAACAGAAAGCAGTATGGTGCAACATTAAATCCTTTACCCCATCACAGCTGGAAAGAGACTCAGGACAGTGATCCAGTGGTCAGCCGCATCAAGGAGTTGTTAAGACAGGAAGGCTCCTCTTTGGAAAAGGATGCACCTATGTCAGCCAAGCTCCTGTGGAACGAGAAAAGCAGGTTGTTCCTATACCGTGAGAAGTTGTGCAGGAGATACGTCAACCCCAGAACCCATGAGATGGTCTGGCAAATCGTGGTCCCCAAGGCAGACGTCCCAATGGTGTTGGAAGCATACCACGATCAAGCAGGACACTTTGGCTGGAGAAAGCTGGAGACCCTGTTGAGATGCCGGTTCTACTGGGTAGGGATGCGCAGCTCCATTGAGAGGTGGTGTCGGAACTGTGGACCCTGTGGTCTCAGAAGGAAGGACTACGGTAGTCAGAAGGCACCCCTGCAACCTATCCGGACGACTCGCCCCCTGGAGATTGTGGCCCTGGACCACGTCAAACTGTCGCCAAGTAGATCTGGATACTCATACGCCCTGACCATGGTGGACCATTACTCCAGATTTCTGGTGGTTGTTCCAGTTAAGGATCAGACCGCAGTGACGGCCGCGAAAACCTTTCAAGCAAGTTTCTGCAGACCGCATGGGTATCCGGAGCAAGTATTAACCGATCAAGGACCTGCTTTCGAAGCTGATTTATTCAAGGAATTCTGTCACATGTACGGGTGCAAGAAAATTAGAACAACGCCATATCACCCTCAAACCAACGGTCTTTGTGAAAAAATGAACCATATTGTCCTTGACTTGTTGAGATCCATACCGTTGGAAGACAGAAATCGATGGCCGGACTTACTACCTGATTTGGTTGATTTGTATAACCATATACCTGTAAGTTCTACTAACTGCACTCCAGCCTATCTTATGAGAGCAAGGCCCGGAAGACTACCAATGGATTTAGAACTTGGAGTGGTAGAACCGGAGGCAGACAACGCCATTGAGAACTGGGACATCAATCGGCAAGAGCAGTACAGAAGAGTGCAAATCTGTGTGGAGGAAAGTCTCAACAAGGCACGGGAGAAACAGGAAGATATTTACAACAGAAATGCTCCTGCCAAGCCTTTGATGCCTGGAGAAGTGGTATTAAAAAGAAAAAGGAAAATGCACAAATTGGATAACCAGTGGGAACAAGAACCCTACGTTGTACAAGATTCTAAATATGACAACAGAAAAGTTTGTATCATTAGTAAGGACGGAGGAAGAACAATAACCACTGTGTCCAGAGACCATTTGAAATTGTGTACAGAACCCTTAAAGCGTTGTGAAAAGAACCCTGTCATCAATCAAGAAGAAAGGAAGGAAGAGGTCATACACACGGATCTGGGAGATTTTCCTGCGGATTGGCCCAGACTGGGAGATGCTGTAATAATTCCAGTATTGCAGTTTTATCAGCCACCAGAGGAAGTTCTACCTCCAGTTATGCCCGTGGTACCAGTTGAGCCAGTTCAGGAGTTACCCATTCCAGCAACACCTCAACCTACGGAATCTCAAGAAGGATCATCAGAAGCAGCGCCCCATACTATGGGATCCCCTGGTGAAGCTGACTCACACCGCCCAGCCATCAGTACGCTTGCCAGATCCATAGAAAGATTGAGGCAGTTCTATAGTTTGCCGTTACGCAGTGCAGACAGATCACAACTTAATATACCTGAAGCTACTCCACGTAGATCAGAGCGAATCACAAAAGGGAAGATACCCATTCGATACCAGCAGTAATTATAACAAATTAATGTGAATATTGTAAAAAGTATATATATATATATGTGTCTTATAATGGACTGGGAGGCTGAGGACTGTGCCAGCCCAGAACTTATCTTGTAAATAGTTGCACTAAGGTGCCTTATAATGGTTTCACACGAAACCTTGACTTACCTCTGAACATAAAACCCGTGTGGTGTGGCACTGAGTGAGGTCTGCATTCGGATGTCCTGCAGCCCACCCAGGACCCACGTTGAAGGTTTGGTGCGGGTCCTTCACAAGAATATTGCCGTTTATTTATGAACATGTTTATTTAATATTTCATATTTTTTTCTATATTCAATGTGTTGTTAGCAACGTTCAAGACATCCTTACCTCCCGGATGGGACGAATTAATGTTTAATGTTGATGTTTAATGCATAAACAAAAATGTCTCTTGTATTTCACAGCCCGGGAGTGCTGTCGTTTACCATGGGGGAATGTGTAGCCCTGGTACACAATACCAGGAGGATGAGTGGAGAGGTAACGGTTAAGGGCTCTCCATGATATCACGTACACTTCGGACACACCCAGCAGGGGTGTGGAGGGGAGTGCTGAGTAGTCTGAGTGCAGTTCAGTCAGTGACTCGAAAGAGTTAGGAAGTGCAGTCTTTGTGCAGTTCAAAAAGTGGAGTCCAGTAAAGGTGAGCCAGTTCACCTCAGCCTGGTCAGAGTTGTGCCCCACTAGAGGACGGACTGAGACATCTGTTGAGAGTCTGAGCAAATCGAAGGGCATAGTGGAAGAGAACAGAAAAGTGCCATCGGTATAGAATACCTGCACATTGTTACCGGTCACTGGAGACCGAAGCATCACCATAGCTTCATGCATGGTGGTAGGAAACCCAGAGGCTTACCGGACCTTAGGTAACGGAAAGCAGCCCCTGAAGAGTCAGTACGTAACTGGGGTCAGGGAGAGTGAGAACCTTGAGTCAGTGCACGACAGGAATTGGAACTCAGCTCTCTCAGAAGAAGGCTCCAACCACAAAACTGACCGGGCAGCACAGCTTTGGAAAAGCTGGAGATTATAGAGGGAACTACGCTTCATGCTGGTTGTACTCATCATCATTTGAAAGTAAAGGAGGCCCCTAACTTGCTTAGCCGTTGCCTCAAAGCTCATCCTCCATCAACCCCATCAGCCTCCCTGGGACCTGTCTGAACAACTTGAAGTAAAGGTATGGAAAGACGCTGATGTGTGAGACTGTGTTATTTGATTGCATTCCTGCACTACCCTATCATAACTATCGACCTGAGGGAAGAGTCCCACCTGTAGGGGACCCGACATCTAGCTGCCTCACCATCCCCTCAGAGATCTACAGCAGCGCTGGTCTTAGTGATCAGAGAACTACAGGTGGCGTCACGAACTGTATATATACCTATCCCCTGTAAATATACCCCCCAACTTACGCCTGACCGCCAGGGCCACAGACCGAGCCAGCGCTACCTGTGACAATCCCATAGACTTCTACGGGCTCGGCTCTGAGTACCCCATTGCCCTGGAAACCCACAATTGTGGTGCGTGGTCGAGACACATATGGTCACGAGATCTGGAGCTAGGTCTAAAAGACCAAGAAATGGTAATTTCCACCCATACAGACGTCAAGATTTCAGATCCTTTGACCAGCGTAACACTGATAATAAGGTAATCAATTTAAGTACTCACTTATTCTCAAAAGCTGATTTAACACTCCTGAATAAGGGTTTATCTTTCTCTCCTGCGGCATCATTTGATGTTTTTTCTGCCACTAAGGATTTACATTTATTTGCTCGCTCGTTGTGGTTTAAAAAGTATTTCTTTAACTCTGACTCACATGAAATGTTTCCCACAGAGGAAGAACAATTAGCTTTAAGAACACTTGAAGATCTGTCCAACGAGCATAATGAAATCGAAGGAGGTAAGATCCCTCCCTCTATACGGTCACGCTCTAAGAAATTTCCTCCATTTTCTGCTTGCCCCAATATAGATCTGTTTGTACAGATCGTTGCCAAGGAGTTTCGTAAAATCCCTAGGCATATTCATCACGACAATTTATCCGCAGAGGAACGGAGGCGATTGCGGGTCCTTGTGGATTTACCTGATGTGGTATTTAAGCAGGCGGACAAGGGGGGTAACATCGTGATATGGCCCAAGGATGGATATGAAAAAGAGGCCTATCGTCAACTAAACGATGGTATCTGTTATAAGAAACTTACCTTTAACCCCTTGTCCGCCTACTTGTCACAACTTAAAAATATTATTCAGGTTGCAAGGGATAGAGATATTATTACCAAGCAGCTGGCGGATGCACTTGTGGTGGATGAACCGACTGTTGCTACGTTCTACCTCTTGCCTAAAGTCCACAAGGACGCGCGTTCCCCTCCAGGACGCCCTATTGTATCTGGGCGGGGCAATTATTTAGAAAATGTTAATTGTTGGATAGATTCCAAGTTACAGCCTTTGGTTGAGGCTTTACCTTCCTTTTTAAAGGATACAGGGGAATTTCTCAGAAGGATGGATGGTCTACATTTGGACAATGACATGATGCTGGTTACAGCTGACGTGGAATCATTATATACCAGCATCAGGCATGTAGATGGCTTAAAAGCCACAGAATTCTTTTTGTCCACCTCCACCCTTCCTGTTGAAATTAGAGAGCTGATTATGGAATTGTTGGAATTTACATTATCTCATAATTTCTTTATCTTCAAAGGGTCCTTCTACCTGCAGCTCCAGGGGACAGCAATGGGGGCATCTTACGCGCCCGCCTATGCTAATCTCTTCCTGGGGCTGTGGGAGAGGGACCTACTCCTGTCAGATCGGATGTCATCAATGTGCCGCGTCCTCACTTGGACGCGCTACACTGATGACATCTTTTTGATCTGGCAGGGGTCCGTGGGAGATCTTGAAGAGTTTATGGTACTCTTGAATGGCAATGACCGAAATATTCGACTTACCTTTGTGGCAGATCAAAACGAAATTGAGTTTCTTGATGTCAAGATCAAAAGAGATAGCCGCAGTGAGATTCAGACTAACATTTTTCGTAAGGCTACTGCCTCGAACATGTTATTACATGCCTCCTCCTCCCACCCTCAGCATGTTATCCAGTCTGTTCCAACTGGGCAATTTCTGCGCATACGCAGACTGTGTTCCACGGAAGAAGATTTCCTTACCCAGGCAAATGATCTTAAGAATCGCTTACTAGAGCGCGGCTATAGTGGACGTATGATCAAAAAGGCTTTTAACAGAGCCAAACATTCGTCGAGACAGGATCTTCTCTATAGGCCTCAAAATAAAAACGATGGAGGGATTGTTAGATTCATCACTAACTTTCACTCACAATTTCCTGCTATGAGGAAAGTCCTAGAAAAATCTTGGCCCATTTTAAAGGCTGATCCGGTCTTGTCTAGGTTCCTCCCTGATAAAATGGCCATCACACCACGTAGGTCGCGTAATTTGCGCGACATCTTAGTACATAGTCACTATGTCGGTAATCCACATAGGACTTTTTTGGATGACATTAGGAGAGTCAAGGGTTGCACTTCGTGTGGCCGATGTGTGGCCTGTCGCAATATTCAGCATTCTGACACTTTTTACAACTCGTCCAGATCACGCACCTTTAAGATTAATAAACGCATTACCTGCACTAGCACTAATGTGATTTATTTTGCTACGTGTCCCTGCGATAAAATTTATGTGGGTATGACTACACGTCAACTAAAGGTGCGTGTGAGGGAACACGTGTTAGGTATTATTGCGGCAGCCACACAGGAAGAAACTTATCTCCTAGAAACTATTCCACGCCATTTCAAGATCCATCATGGATGTGATGGTGACCTTTTGAAAGTGAGGGGCATAGACATGATCGAAGCTAATATTCGGGGGGGCCGGGTCTCGAAGAAATTGTCCCAGCTTGAATCTAAATGGATCTGGTTATTAGATACAGTACAGCCTCTGGGATTGAATGAACATCTCAGTTATGCTCCTTTCCTGTGATCACCTGTCTGTGTTTAGGTGGATGTTGCTATACACCCATATTGTTTTTAATTTTAATTTTAATTTTATGATTTTAACCCTGTATTTCCTCTTTTTGTGCTCCAGTTTGCTTCACCTTGAATTATAATTTCATATATGACGATCAATGATTGCTATTGGTGAAGTTTTTGAACCTCCGTATCCCCTTAACGCCCTGGATCTGGAAATGTGAACATTCGGTGACCTCCATCGGTGAATTACTACAGCATCAGGAGTCGCTTTAGTCTTACATTCCAGCCATCTATATTGTGTACTGCTGTATTTTTGCTTGTTTACTTATTATTTGCTAAATTTAGCATTATATTGATCATCAATACATGGTATGTGTTAATTATTAATTAGGTGAGCCCCCACTGGTACGCGTGCACTGTCATGTTATACTTGCTGCTCTCAGGCTTTCGGCGTCTTTAAGTGATGGCGGTTAGCTCCGCCTATCGCCGTGACGCCGACGCCTGTGGGCGTCATGTTGGCATGACGATGTACGCGTCACATGAGGTGGTGGACGTCACTTCCGGTCACATGTTTCTGGATCTGTGACGCGGTTTTGAGGGACGTAACTTCTGGGAGCAGGTATTTAAGGAGCGCAATCGAGGTGGTGTGTGTGCCCCCTGAGGAAGGATCGTACTGAAACGTGCGTTGGGGTGCGCACACACACCCCCTTCTACCCTCATCTTCAGTGGCGCCAATCTCCCTCACTGCCAGGTAATATACCATACATCATTCTAGCCATGCAATTTTTTTCATATTGGTTAGGATGCATGTCTATTTGGATGTGGTCATCTTTTGTGTATTAATAGTTTGGCAGAAGGTTTGAGGACAATACATAGTTACTATACTGATAAGTGGTGTGTGAATGATCAGGCAGAGGGCGCGATGACGTCGTTAGTGCGCGTCGCGCCCCCTGCCTGATCATTCACTGCCGAGGACCCGGAAGAGGGAGCAGTGCGCAGCGGTGGAGAAAGGACAGGTAAATATCTCAGGTGCCGGGGTCCTGAGCGAGCGGTGACACTGGCACCTGGCCTCCAGCGACGAGAGGTGAGTATGTCATTTTTTTTTTTGCAGCAGCAGCAGCAGCATAAGGGACGTATACTATGGGGGATAATTGTGAAGCATATGGGGGCATAATCTGGAGCATATGGGGGCATAATCTGGAGCATATGGGGGCATAATCTGTGGATCATACGGGGGCATAATTGTGCAGCATATGGGGGCATAATCTCTGGAGCATATTGGGCATAATCTGGAGCATATGGGGGCATAATCTGTGGAGCATATGGGGGCATAATCTCTGGAGCATATTAGGCATAATCTGGAGCATATGGGGAATAATCTGGAGCATATGGGGGCATAATCTGTGGAGCATATTGGGCATAATCTGGAGCATATGGGGGCATAATCTGTGGAGCATATGGGGGCATAATCTCTGGAGCATATTGGGCATAATCTGGAGCATATGGGGCATAATCTGGAACATATGGGGGCATAATCTGTGGAGCATATTGGGCATAATCTGTGCAGCATATGGGGGCATAATCTCTGAAGCATATTGGGCATAATTTGGAGCATATGGGTGCATAATCTGCAGCATATGGGGGCATAATCTGTGGAGCATATTGGGCATAATCTGTGCAGCATATGGAGGCATAATCTGCAGTTTATGGGGGCCTAATCTGTGGAGCATCATATGGGGGCATAATCATTTTTCACCCTAGGCTTATACGCGAGTCAATAAATTTTCCCAGTTTTTTGTGGCAAAATTAGGGAGGTCGGCTTATACACTGGTCGGCTTATACATGAGTATATACGGTAACTAAACAGTGGATACAAGAAAGGAGAACAAGTCCTTCATATTCTTATATCTCATGCAAGCCAAAAGAAACAATGGCTGAATATGGAAGAACTGGGGGATCTGAAAAAGTATTTGCAGCAGTGTCCTCTGCAAACATAGTTACCAGTTCTTGATTCTTTTATAGATAACTTAGCCTTACCCTGGTGTTTGAAAGTATGTGAATCCGTGAAAATTTTTCATATATGTGCATAATTTTGACTTAAACTACATCAGATTTTTACACTAAAAGTAGATAAAGAGAGACGTCTATTTGTAATATCGAGCAGGTCAGTTACAAAAGTATGATTTCAGTCCTATACCCCCTAACAGGCAATCCCTGCCAATGATGTGGCTGTCGAACAGCTGCGAGACACGCAGCCGCTGCGACTTGAGCACGCTGAAAATACTCGACTAATACTCAAGCATGCTCGGATGACACCTGATCCAAGCACACTTGCTCATCGCTAATTAACATCCTTAATGATGCAGTACAGGTCAAAAGTGCAAGAAGATGAAAACGTTAGCCGCTTAGCCAGAAATGCTAGTTAGGTACATGTCCGAAAATTCAGAGAATACAGTTGTCTTGGTATGGTATGCATTTATTTGAAATTTGACTAGTACAATAGGTGTCAATTAAAAAAATTTGACACAAATGAGATGGTGTTAAATTATTTTGATCAATTATATTTAGCAGCTTTTAAAGATACAATTTTTCCCCCTTTCATAAGAAATTGAATAATTCAGTGTACTTTTTTCGATTGTGACAAGCACAGTTTGTTGGACACCAAGTTTGGGTTTTATTTATTTTGACAAATACAGAATAGGCTTGCTGAGTTCTAGTGCATGAAGAATTTAGTAAAAAAAGTGTAACTCAACTGAAGCAAGAAAACATGCCAGCCCATCAAC
This sequence comes from Oophaga sylvatica, assembly GCA_033576555.1. NCBI lineage: Eukaryota > Metazoa > Chordata > Amphibia > Anura > Dendrobatidae > Oophaga > Oophaga sylvatica. The sequence continues at coordinate 5,187 of JARQOD010004180.1, read as the reverse complement.
ACTATATCCCAGATTAATCTCACTGGCATTACTATAGACACCTATCTTGTGTCTCTTTCTACTGGTCAACTTAATCTCTGGATTATTCACAGAATACTACACTCATCTTCTTTCACTTATGCAGTTGTACAACACACTGTCTGAAGTATTTGTTTTTGGGCTTTCCCTTCCTATTTCCATTGCTGAGCTCTGATATCTCCTCACTATCCAGAACCACCCTAAAATGAGTGCAGCATTCCCTGCCTCAGCTTTTATAAAGGCTCTGATATTCCCTTCTGATTTATTGTGCTACACCATGTCATGTAATAACTGCAAGGTATCATGGAAACGTCCACATGGCCAAGCCTGAGGTCACGAGAGCCTTCTGTTGAGAATACAACAAAATTCACAGTGAAATGGATTCATTCGCACAAATGAAAATTGTTTGAATTTGCAAGGATAAGCGAATTAACTAAAATTCTATATGAATTTGATTTGCAGCTAATCGCTTTGATAATTTGTTCTTTATTCTGATCCAATTAATGGGTCAAGATATTGCATGTAAAAGACGACAGTTCTTGCATGGATCCACAATGCAAATCTAGAGCTACACACAGATCCAAGCAAGTACTCAATTTGCAAACATGACTGTGACTATTTTTGACATGTCCATCTGCATCCAGCTTTATCAAACTCCATGGCCCCAGCAGCGGGACGTCTAACTGCTTTCTATGAAAATTCAAACTTTAGCCTCAAGCAGAAACAGGACCCGTGTAAGAATGCAGAATGACCTTACCCTGATCTATTGTGTCTGCCTACGTTAGCCTCATTGCACTAAAAGGACGCGTCAGAGGCACGTGCGTATACCGTTCCTGTGTATAAAGCCATAAACCCCAGACAGAGTGCTCAGCGCAAAGCACTTCAGAATGTGAATGTAGCTTTAGGCCCCATGCACACTTTGCGTTTTTAGATGCGTTTCCGCTGCGTTTTTCAACGTGTGGAAACGCATCCAACCCGCAGCACAGTGCACTACCAATGTAATTCAATGGGAACCGCATGTCTGCTGTGCACATGCTGCGGAAAAAAACGCGCGGTTTTGCCGCGCTTTATTTTCCGCAGCATGTCAATTCTTTGTGCGGAACTGCAGCGGTTCAGCGCCCATTGACTTGCATTGAGTCTGGCACTTCCGCAGCAAAACCGCAGATCTAAAAAAAGATCTGCGGTTTTGCTGCGGGTGAAACCGCTGCAGTTCGGGAGGAGGGAAGTGTGTGGGGGCGGTGCGTGGGCGTGTATAGTGTGCAGCGCTATGTGTGTGGGCGGTGCGTGGGCGTGTATAGTGTGCGGCGCTGTGTGTGTGGGCGGTGCGTGTATAGTGTGCGGCGCTGTGTGTGTGGGCGGTGCGTGGGCGTGTATAGTGTGCGGCGCTGTGTGTGTGGGCGGTGCGTGGGCGTGTATAGTGTGCGGCGCTGTGTGTGTGGGCGGTGCGTGTATAGTGTGCGGCGCTGTGTGTGTGGGCGGTGCGTGGGCGTGTATAGTGTGCGGTGCTGTGTGTGTGGGCGGTGATTGTGTGCCAGTGTCTGCGTGATAGTTGTGCAGGGCTGTGTGCGTGATCGGTGTGCGGGCCTGTGTATGTGCGGCGGTGTGCGGGGCTGTGTGCGTGATCGGTATATGTGCGGCGGTGTGCGGGGCTGTGTGTATGTCTCCGTGTATGCAGGCATCGTCGGATGGGACTACTAGTCCCATCCGGCTATGCCTGCTACAGTGACAGTGAGTGACACATTAGCCAATGATGGGACAGTAGTAGTCCCATCATCCGGCTAATGTGCTGAATGTAAAAAAAAACAAACATACATGACATACAGAACATATAACATACACATGACATACAGAACAGATAACATACACATGACATACAACATATAACATACATGACATACAACATACACATGACATACAGAACATATAACATACACATGACATACAGAACATAACATACATGACATACAGAACATAACATACACATGACATACAACATATAACATACATGACATACAGAACATATAACATACATGACATACAGAACATATAACATACACATGACATACAGAACATATAACATACACATGACATACAGAACATATAACATACACATGACATACAGAACATATAACATACACATGACATACAGAACATATAACATACACATGACATACAGAACATATAACATACACATGACATACAGAACATATAACATACACATGACATACAGAACATATAACATACACATGACATACAGAACATATAACATACACATGACATACAGAACATATAACATACACATGACATACAGAACATATAACATACACATGACATACAGAACATATAACATACACATGACATACAGAACATATAACATACACATGACATACAGAACATATAACATACACATGACATACAGAACATGTAACATACACATGACATACAACATGTAACATACACATGACATACAACATGTAACATACACATGACATACAACATATAACATACACATGACATACAGAACATATAACATACACATGACACAGAACATATAACATACACATGACATACAGAACATATAACATACACATGACATACAGAACATGTAACATACACATGACATACAGAACATATAACACACACATGACATACAGAACATATAACATACACATGACATACAGAACATATAACATACACATGACATACAGAACATAACATACATGACATACAGAACATATAACATACAATGACATACAACATATAACATACATGACATACAACATATAACATACATGACATACAACATATAACATACACATGACATACAACATATAACATAAATGACATACAACATATAACATACACATGACATACACAACATACAATGACATACAACACATAACATTGAGTATATACTCACCTATTCCCCTACGCCATCCATCTGTGTATCGCTCTGCCTCTGGGAGAGAATGACATCACTACAGTTCATTCTCTCACGGCAATGCTGGGTGAGAAAATTCCCACGCAGCATTGCCATAAAGTGAGACCATGAACTCAGGTAACCTCAGGGATGCACTGCAGGAGCCATTGTCTCCTGTCAGTGCATCACTGGGAGGCCCTACAGAGCAGTGGCATCACCTGATGTCACTGTTCTATAGGGGAGACCGTCGTGGGACACTCATTATTAATTGGACTGCGTCGGACAGGGAGTAAACGGTTGTTTTATTTTTTTACGTTTTATTACAGGAGATCGAGGGCGTCGCTTGGATCTGAGCGTGTAATAAAGATACGAAAACCGTGTTGTGTTTTATTTCATTAAAATAATTTATTCTTGTGTGTAGTTTTTTTGTAACTCTTTATTAATATAAGATTAATAATGGATAGGCGTCTTATTGACGCCTCTCTATTATTAACCGGGCTTAATATCACCTTACAATAGCAAGGTGATATTAACACCTTATTACCCCACAGGGGAGTGGGAAGAGAGGGGCTAAGTGCCGGAATTGGCACATCGTACAGATGCGCCAATTCTGGGGCGGCTGGGTGCTGGTATTTTTAGCCAGGGGGGGCCCCAATATCCATGGCCCCTTCCTAGGCTATGAATATCAGCCCGCAGCTGTCTGCCTAGCCTTTCTGGCTATAAATTATAGGGGGACCCCACATCATTTTTTTGGGGGGTCCCCCTATTTTAATAGCCAGTGAAGGCTAGCTGCGGGCTGATATTCATAGCCTAGGAAGATCCATGGGTATTAACCCCTTCCCAGGCTAGAAATATTGGCCCCGGCTGTCGGCTTTCCCCTCTGGCGCAGAAAATTGCGCGGGAGCCCACGCCATTTTTTTTCCTATTTTTTTTAAATTTTTATTAACTATTGCATTATTTTGTGTGTGTGCGCGTGTGTGTCTAACTATTTATGTACCATTTTATCTATCTACTATAGAAACTATAGTATAGAAACTATCTACTATAGAAATACATGCAGCCGCACACTCGGGTCCGAGAGCGGGCGGCCATGACGGGTGTTGATGCGAGAAAGTCGTGCGACTTACTCGATTCACACTCGCAAGTGTGACGCCGGCCTATCTCTATCTGTGTGTGTGTAATGGAGTGTGGGTTGGACAAATGTAAAAGAGGAGGTTGGACAAGAAATGACATCACAAATCTTTTTTTTTTTTTTTTGTTAAACAACATATCTTTATTTAGCTGTCAAAACCGCATACAAAACCGCATGAGAAAAACCGCGTCAAAAACCGCGTCAAAACCGCGCCTGCGGTTTCTGCCAAGAGGTGTGGTTTCGGCGCGGAAAAATCCGCAGGCAAATCCACAATGTGTGCACAGGCCCTTAGGCCTCAATCAGGCATCAGGTTTTTTGGTCATGGTTGAATAACTGTTTGCCTGATCCAGTTTTCTTTTGTTTATCAGGTTTTACAATCCTGTGACATTATTTTTATTCTCACACCTTGACACCAATACAGTTCAAAGGGGGCGTATCAAGCAGGAGAAGAACACTGGCCAATGAGTATCAGTGACTGAAGAGTCGATTGGTCAGTGCTCCTGTCCTCCTCCACGGCACATCTGATGTAAAAGAGGGAGAGAGTCAACCAATCAGCAAGGTCAGCCGTAACTACTTATGTGTGCTCCCAGGGAGAGATAGGGAATAGGGAAGCAGCTGCAGTCCGCATGGTCTCATCTTCTCCTGCTCTGGTCTGTAGCCCTGGCAAAGAAGGAGGCGAAGAGGTGCCGGGACAGTGCTATGTGAGCAGGAGAAGCTGAAGGGCTGCACATGTATACCAGCCTCCCCTGCAGCCCAGAGGACTGTGTGTGATACTTGTGTGAGGTATGAGTAGTGTGTCTGTGATACTTGTGTGTGAGGTATCTGTACTGTGTGTGTGATATTTGTGTGTGTGATACTTGTGTGTGTGAGGTATCTGTACTGTGTGTGAGGTATCTGTACGGTGTGTGTGATACTTGTGTGTGTGAGGTATCTGTACTGTGTGTGTGATATTTGTGTGTGTGAGGTATCTGTAATGTGTCACAGCTGACACCCAGCACTATGTGTCAGGAGCGGTCACGGACCGCTCCCGGCACATTAACCCCTGGCACACCGCGATCAAACATGATCGCGGTTGTACCGGGGGCACAGGGGAGGATCGCGCAGGGAGGGGGCTCCC
>JARQOD010004179.1:0-57248 GCA_033576555.1 Oophaga sylvatica | reverse complement strand
CAGCGTGGGCGACAGAGGCTTCATTTTACGTCAAAATTTTGGAAGGTTTCTTACAGCCTTGGGAGTCCGGTGAATCTTTCTCCCCTTTTCCCATCCCAGTCCAATGGCCAGACGGAGAACGAACCAGCTTTGGAGCAATACCTCCGTTCTTCATTTCCTATCTTCAGGAGACTGGGTGGACATTTCCCAACAGCAATTTTTTCCTAAACACCCATACATACTTCATCTCAAACCCCCTTTTTTTTGCTATTAGGGAGTACACCCAGTTTTTATCCCAAATTCCCAGTGAACACCCCTTTCCCTGCTGTAAATGACGACTTGCAAAATTCGGAACCCCAAAGGAATTATCAGAGATATTGCTAAAAGACCCGGGAAAGAATATAAGGAAAAGCAGCAGATAAACTCGGAGAGGCCCCCTGTCTTCGGGTTTGGGAGAAAAATTTTTTGGCTGTCCACTAAAAACCTTAAGACACATGTGCCTCCCCAAATTGGGTCGAAATTCATTGGACCTTTTCAAATTTCGAAAAAAATTAAACCCAGGTGTTTTTTCGTTTGGAATTTCCCCAAACAATCAAAATTTCATCCGTGTTTCACATACCCTTTGCTAAAACCCCTTCTGGAAAAACCCGTTTCCCGGAAGAATTCAGCCACCCCTCCACCAAAAGGGGTCCTGGTGAAGAAGAATACATTTGGGATAAGATTTGGACCCCCCCAAATTCAGGGGGTAAACTGCATATCTGGGGGCAGGGGAAAGGGGTTCGGCCCAGAGGAAAATTCATGGAAAAAGGGACAACGTCCATGCTCCAGCTTACAAGAGCCTTTCATCAGAGGTACCCCAGAAACCAGCCCGGGAATGTCCAGGGCCACCCTGGAAGGAGGGGAGTACTTCGGGGGAAACCCAGTACCTCTTGTTACTGGCCAGCACTCTCCCCATCTGAGCTATTCTGCGGCTGCAAATTTTCCTGGCAACCCGATACCTTTGATGTTTTTTCCATTACTAAAAGTGCTCTCTTGATTGGGCCTCTGATTGCCAATTACACACCCTATATAAACCTGGCCCTGTGGGTGTGTCATTGCGAGATTATTGAGCTCCAAGCCTTTAGTCAAGCGTTTCCTGCTGATCCATTGCTACAAACACTGCTCTCCTGTGAACCGACCTCGGCCTGCCTTCTGACTACGCTCTCCGCCTGATCCATTGCTACAAACACTGCTCTCCTGTGTACCGACCTCCGGCTGCCACCTGACTACGTTATCTGCCTGCTCCTCTGTTACCGAACTGCCTTTCCTGTGTACCGACCTCCGGCTGCCATCTGACTACGCTACCTGCCTCTGCTTCCCCTAGTGTTTGCAGTAACATCGGCTCCAACCCAGACGGGATCTTGACACTGCCCCTATGTACAAGAATATAACTACTATAATACTGCCCCTATGTACAAGAATATAACTACTATAATACTGCCTCTATGTACAAGAATATAACTACTATAATACTGCCCCTATGTACAAGAATATAACTACTATAACACTGCCCCTATGTACAAGAATATAACTACTATAATACTGCCCCTATGTACAAGAATATAACTACTATAACACTGCCCCTATGTACAAGAATTATAACTACTATAATACTGCCCCTATGTACAAGAATATAACTACTATAATACTGCTCCTATGTACAAGAACATGTAACTACTATAATACTGCCCCTATGTACAAGAATATAACTACTATAATACTGCCCCTATGTACAAGATTATAACTACTATAATACTGCCCCTATGTACAAGAACATGTAACTACCATAATACTGCCCCTATGTACAAGAACATGTAACTACTATAATACTGCCCCTATGTACAAGAATATAACTACTATAATACTGCCCCTATGTACAAGAATATAACTACTATAATACTGCCCCTATGTACAAGAATATAACTACTATAATACTGCCCCTATGTACAAGATTATAACTACTATAATACTGCCCCTATGTACAAGAACATGTAACTACCATAATACTGCCCCTATGTACAAGAACATGTAACTACTATAATACTGCCCCTATGTACAAGAATATAACTACTATAATACTGCCCCTATGTACAAGAATATAACTACTATAATACTGCCCCTATGTACAAGAACATGTAACTACCATAATACTGCCCCTATGTACAAGAATATAACTACTATAATACTGCCCTATGTACAAGAATATAACTACTATAATACTGCTCCTATGTACAAGAACATGTAACTACTATAATACTGCCCCTATGTACAAGAATATAACTACTATAATACTGCCCCTATGTACAAGAATATAACTACTATAATACTGCCCCTATGTACAAGAATATAACTACTATAATACTGCTCCTATGTACAAGAACATGTAACTACTATAATACTGCCCCTATGTACAAGAATATAACTACTATAATACTGCCACCTATATACAAGAATATAACTACTATAATACTGCTCCTATATACAAGAATATAACTACTATAATACTGCTCCTATGTACAAGAATATAACTACTATAATACTGCCCATATGTACAAGAATATAACTACTATAATACTGCCCATATGTACAAGAATATAACTACTATAATACTGCCCCTATGTACAAGAATATAACTACTATAATACTGCTCCTATGTACAAGAACATGTAACTACTATAATACTGCCCCTATGTACAAGAATATAACTACTATAATACTGCCACCTATATACAAGAATATAACTACTATAATACTGCTCCTATATACAAGAATATAACTACTATAATACTGCTCCTATGTACAAGAATATAACTACTATAATACTGCCCATATGTACAAGAATATAACTACTATAATACTGCCCATATGTACAAGAATATAACTACTATAATACTGCCCCTATGTACAAGAATATAACTACTATAATACTGCGCTATGTACAAGAACATGTAACTACTATAATACTGCCTGTCAGGAGTCGAACCCAGTACCTCTTGTCTACTGGCCAGCAGCTCTACCATCTGAGCTATTCTGCTGGCTGCAAAGCTCCTTGCTGAACCCAGATACCATTGACTGTTCTTCCTGATTGGCTACACCTAGTGCTCTCTTGATTGGGCCTCTGATTGCCAATTACACACCCTATATAAACCTGGCCCTGTGGGTGTGTCATTGCGAGATTATTGAGCTCCAAGCCTTTAGTCAAGCGTTTCCTGCTGATCCATTGCTACAAACACTGCTCTCCTGTGAACCGACCTCGGCCTGCCTTCTGACTACGCTCTCCGCCTGATCCATTGCTACAAACACTGCTCTCCTGTGTACCGACCTCCGGCTGCCACCTGACTACGTTATCTGCCTGCTCCTCTGTTACCGAACTGCCTTTCCTGTGTACCGACCTCCGGCTGCCACCTGACTACGTTATCCGCCTGATCCATTGCTACCAACACTGCTTTCCTGTGTACCGACCTCCGGCTGCCATCTGACTACGCTACCTGCCTCTGCTTCCCCTAGTGTTTGCAGTAACATCGGCTCCAACCCAGACGGGATCTTGACACTGCCCCTATGTACAAGAATATAACTACTATAATACTGCCCCTATGTACAAGAATATAACTACTATAATACTGCCTCTATGTACAAGAATATAACTACTATAATACTGCCCCTATGTACAAGAATATAACTACTATAACACTGCCCCTATGTACAAGAATATAACTACTATAATACTGCCCCTATGTACAAGAATATAACTACTATAACACTGCCCCTATGTACAAGAATATAACTACTATAATACTGCCCCTATGTACAAGAATATAACTACTATAATACTGCTCCTATGTACAAGAACATGTAACTACTATAATACTGCCCCTATGTACAAGAATATAACTACTATAATACTGCTCCTATGTACAAGAATATAACTACTATAATACTGCTCCTATGTACAAGAATATAACTGCTATAATACTGCCCCTATATACAAGAATATAACTACTATAATACTGCTCCTATGTACAAGAATATAACTACTATAATACTGCCCCTATGTACAAGAATATAACTACTATAATACTGCCCCTATGTACAAGAATATAACTACTATAATACTGCCCCTATGTACAAGAATATAACTACTATAATACTGCTCCTATGTACAAGAGTATAACTACTATAATACTGCCCCTATGTACAAGAATATAACTACTATAATACTGCCCCTATGTACAAGAATATAACTACTATAATACTGCCACCTATATACAAGAATATAACTACTATAATACTGCTCCTATATACAAGAATATAACTACTATAATACTGCCTCTATGTACAAGAATATAACTACTATAATACTGCCCCTATGTACAAGAATATAACTACTATAACACTGCCCCTATGTACAAGAATATAACTACTATAATACTGCCCCTATGTACAAGAATATAACTACTATAACACTGCCCCTATGTACAAGAATATAACTACTATAATACTGCCCCTATGTACAAGAATATAACTACTATAATACTGCTCCTATGTACAAGAACATGTAACTACTATAATACTGCCCCTATGTACAAGAATATAACTACTATAATACTGCCCCTATGTACAAGAATATAACTACTATAATACTGCCACCTATATACAAGAATATAACTACTATAATACTGCTCCTATATACAAGAATATAACTACTATAATACTGCCCCTATGTACAAGAATATAACTACTATAATACTGCCCCTATGTACAAGAATATAACTACTATAATACTGCCCCTATGTACAAGAGTATAACTACTATAATACTGCCCCTATGTACAAGAATATAACTACTATAATACTGCTCCTATGTACAAGAATATAACTACTATAATACTGCTATGTACAAGAATATAACTACTATAATACTGCTCCTATGTACAAGAATATAACTACTATAATACTGCTATGTACAAGAATATAACTACTATAATACTGCTCCTATGTACAAGAATATAACTATTATAATACTGCCCCTATGTACAAGAACATGTAACTACTATAATACTGCCCCTATGTACAAGAATATAACTACTATAATACTGCCCCTATGTACAAGAATATAACTACTATAATACTGCTCCTATGTACAAGAACATGTAACTACTATAATACTGCCCCTATGTACAAGAATATAACTACTATAATACTGCCCCTATGTACAAGAATATAACTACTATAATACTGCTCCTATGTACAAGAATATAACTACTATAATACTGCTATGTACAAGAATATAACTACTATAATACTGCTCCTATGTACAAGAACATGTAACTACTATAATACTGCCCCTATGTACAAGAACATGTAACTACTATAATACTGCCCCTATGTACAAGAATATAACTACTATAATACTGCCCCTATGTACAAGAATATCACTACTATAATACTGCTCCTATGTGCAAGAATATAACTACTATAATACTGCTCCTATATACAAGAATATAACTACTATAATACTGCTATGTACAAGAATATAACTACTATAATACTGCTATGTACAAGAATATAACTACTATAATACTGCTCCTATGTACAAGAACATGTAACTACTATAATACTGCCCCTATGTACAAGAATATAACTACTATAATACTGCCCCTATGTACAAGAATATAACTACTATAATACTGCCCCTATGTAGAAGAATATCACTACTATAATACTGCTCCTATGTGCAAGAATATAACTACTATAATACTGCTCCTATGTACAAGAATATAACTACTATAATACTGCCCCTATGTACAAAAATATAACTACTATAATACTGCACCCTATGTACAAGAATATAACTAGTATAATACTGCCTCCTAGCTGTGAGGTTGTGTTTTGTGGATCTCCTCATGTCTGGAGCAAGCCCAGGGAGGGGCCACCCTGGGCGGGGAAGCTCCCCAGGCAAGGCCCAGGCTTCTCGGCCTACACTGGGACAAGCCTCCCAGGCCTCTCCTAATGGGAATGTTAATCCCAGAGCCACTGTCAGAGCAGTGAATGCAGCGAGCCAAAGCTGCAGCAGTTCTGTGAAGGAGGAAAAAGCCGTCAGTAAAGTTTTGGGAGGAAAACCTTCTCCAAGTCCAGCAAAGAAGCAAGAAGGAAAAGTGTCGGTCAGTGAAGGGTTACAGCACAATGTGAAGTCAGGTAACTCCCCAGTCAGCAAGCAGCTCCTGCCAGGTGCACAGGTGAGATCAGCCCCAGCTGTGCAGATCACCTCTCCTGCTCCCAGGCAGAGACGGACGTCTTTGGAAAGACAAACCATCCAGGAGAACTTACAGCAGCATGGCAGTATGGCGCGGTCAGGACGCACACGGTCGCAGTCAGGTGGCAGCGATAAACCTGCTGCGGAGCCTGCATCCAGCCAAGGAGCCACAAAACCATCTGTGGTGGAACCGCACAGGACTGTGTTCAGAAGCCCTGTACCCGTGGTCAAAACTAAAGCTGTGGAGCCGGCGCGTGCACCCGAGCTGCAGCTAGCAGATGAGATACCGGGACTGGTCAGAAAACTGGGTGAGTTACAGCAGCAGAAAAAAGCGCTGCAATTGGAAGTAGACTTTATCTATACCCTAAAGACCACTAATCCTGCCTGTAATGATGCCTATGACCTGAGACTGAACACACTGGGTGTACAGCTGGCTAGTGTTGTGCAGGACATTGAGTCTGTGATGGAGGGCATGGGGCCCCTGGCAGAGACCTACAGGAACTGGAGCGGTTCGCCTCCTATAAGCAGGGCTGTGCTGTAGAGACCAGGACCCCTGATGTTCAGGACGGGACCCCCCAGCAGCGGACACGGCCAGTGTTACAGGCTGCCCGCTTCTGCTTCCAGGAGGGAAAACAACTGCAGCAGCAAGCAGCGAAGTGTGAACAGGAGCATACACTTCAGACTCCAGCAGAGGCACCACAGGTCCCAGAGTGCCCCACACAGGAGCAGGACAGTATATGTGAGACTGTTTGTGCTGATGAGGCTGAGGCAGCTGAGTGTGAACAAGAACATACACTTCAGACTCCAGCAGAGGCACCACAGGTCCCAGAATGCCCCACACAGGAGCAGGACAGTATATGGGGGACTGTTTCTGCTGATGAGACTGGGGCACAGACTGTGGCTGGTGATGCTGTGCCCATGGGGTCGGGGGTTGGAGGGGTTTCACATTCTGCAATTGACATGACACTGTCTGATGATAATGATGCTGCTAATGATAATGTGCATGATATGTGTGACTATCCCCCTTTACCATCTAGTCCACAAGGTGTGACAGCCCCCCCTGCTGCAGGCCCTATCCCTGTCAGTCGGCTCAGTGTGACCCGGCAGGTGGCCCCCAGGAATGACTGGAGCCGCGGCGCCCCATCCTTCACTTCCAGCGCCAGGTATACCGGCCAGACATTCAGACGCATTAATGTGGTGCGGTTTAAATACTTAGGTGCCAAGGAGGATCTGCCACAACGCAGGTATGTGGTGAGAGAGCTGCTATGCGGCCAGATGGGGTTTGAGGTTAATCAGATACTGGCGGTGTCTAATCTTCAGGACAGGCAGGGCTATGAGGTCAGCTTCAAGCTCTCGTCTGACCTGGACAGATTCTGGGCCAGTTACCCCAAGTTCAGGGATGCTGAGGGCTGGAATAAGTTTCTGATGGTTCCTATCTCCAGGCCGGACACAGTCACAGTAAATGTCACCTTCTGGAATGAGGCCGTTCCCCCACAGGACATCGAGGTGTGGCTCCGGAGACACTGTGACCTTGTCTCTGGACTCACCAAGGTCAGAGATGAGGATGGTATCTGGACAATGGGGTGGAAAGCTTTAGTGAAACTGCAGCAGTATAATAACATCACTGCCCACTTACCCAACTCCTTCTTCATTGGGAGGGAGAAGGGAAGATGTTATTATCCCGGGCAGCCCAGAAAGTGCTTCAAATGTGGTGGGAAAGGTCATCTGGCTAACGTCTGTACTGTCGTGAAGTGCAGTCTGTGTGGGGCAATCGGCCATGTTGCTGCAGACTGCCGGGACGTCAGGTGCAACCTCTGTGGTCAGATGGGCCACGCTCACAGGGACTGTCCAGACGCCTGGCACAACATCTGCAGAGTCTTCCCTGATGAGGATGTGATGGCAGGGGCTCAGGAGGATGAGGATGTGGTGATAGGGGCACATGAGGAGGAGGATTCAATGTCAGGAGAGATGCTGACCAGTACAGATGCCCACCAGGAGTCCACTCATGTAACACCAGAGCAGGAGGGTGCAGAGGGGAACATGGAGGTCGTCCCTCAGGTCCAGCAGCCTCAGGAAGCCCTCCCTTCAGCATCACTGTCTGTATCTGATGACTGGAGCAGTAATCATAATAAAAGAAAGAAAAAGAACACCTCCTCCCGTAAACCTGAGGCAAAATATGACACAGGTCAGAGTGCGAGTAAGAAGGCTCCAAATCCTGCAGGTGTGATGGTCGTGTCCAATAAGTATGCAATTTTATCAGAGTCCAACGATGACAATTATGAGAAAGAGTTGAGGAAAATTGATGCTGAGTGTGACAGGGACATAGAGGACGATCCCCCGCCAAAGCGGAAGCCCTTATGTGTAGACCCTCAGGTAGAATCTGACATGGACACCAGTGGTGGACAGAACATCTCTGACTCATGATGATGGCTGTTTCTCTGCTCCTTCTATATTGTGTTGTGATGGCGGGGTTCTCATTAACACTGACCTCCAGTAATGTCAATAGTATTAAGGCGAGGAGGACGAGACAAGCAGTGTATGAACATCTCACATATCTGGACACAGATGTCATCTTCCTGCAGGAGACACGACTGACATCTCTGGGGCTTATGAGAGAGGCTGAGAGGGAATGGCGGTCCGGTCCATCTTTCTGGTCGCTGGCTGTGGAGCCTTATGCCGGGGTCGCTGTCCTGTTTAACACCAATGATGTGACTGTGCATAGGATGACGGAGGTGGTCATGGGAAGATGTCTGGTCCTGGAAGTCACTATCCATGGTAGGCGACTCCGGCTTATTAACATCTATGGGCCACAGACGGTGACTGACAGGATCCAGCTGTTTAATGACGTCAAGCCTTACCTCTTCACTTCTCTTCCAGTGGTGATGGCGGGGGACTTTAATGCCATACTGACATCAGGTGACAGCTCTTCAGGCAGGACAGTGACCAGGGACGGAAAGGTCCTACATAACATCATAACGCAGGCTGGACTGACTGACGTTTTCACACAGGGAGGTCGACAGCCAAAATTCACGTATTCATGTTCCAACAGGTGCAGTAGGATAGATTTTGCTTTTGTGAGTCCTACTGAGGCTGTCGGCACCCTAAGTGAGAAGGTCGTCCCTTACTCTAATCACCTCGCCTTGTGCTTCTGTCTGGGGACCTCTAACCATCCGGATATTGGTAGAGGGTTGTGGAAGCTCAATTCCAGTCTCCTGGATGATGCCTATGTTCAGAGTCGTGTCCACTCCCTTATCCAGCTTCATCTAGACAGGGTTGACTTCTATGACAACATGACCGACTGGTGGGAGGACGTCAAGGAGGATATCAGATCCCTCTTAAAAAGACTGTCAGTTAATAAAGGGAGGAATAAGTACAGCCAGTACCTAAAGCTGCGCAAAGAATTGGAGTCACTGTATTCGGCGGGTGGGGATGACAAAGTGAAGATCGACCGGCTGAAATCTGAGATAAGGCAGTATCAATATAGCCGGTATACCTCTCTGGTTCTTGAACGGGATTATGGGTCCTTAGGGGCTCCTGATCCCTTTGAGAATTGCAGGGAGAGGGTGGCCAAAAAAATGGTCACAGGTCTCATTGACTCCCAGGCAGTGGCGTAGCGTGGGGGGGGCGGTCCGCCCCAGGCGGCACCTGTGTGTGGGGGCGGCACCTGTGTGTGGGGGCGGCGCACCCTTCCTTGGCCTCCCAACTTTGCACAGCCAGCATTTACCATTGCTGTGCTGTGCTTTGTAAAGATGCTAGCAGGACCTGTGATGAGGTCACAGGAGGGAGGAGTTAGGTGTCACATGATCAGGCCCCTGTATGCAGGAAGCTGCTGCTGTACTGGTCGTCATCATCGTCATGGTGCTGGATGATGGTAAGTTTATATGTGGGATCATAAGGGGTTTACAGTGTGGATGTAGCTGAGCTGTGTGTGTACGAGGTGTACGAAGCGGAGCCGTGTGTACGAGGTGTACGGAGCGAAGCCGTGTGTGTACGAGGTGTACGGAGCGAAGCCGTGTGTGTACGAGGTGTACGGAGCGGAGCCGTGTGTGTACGAGGTGTACGGAGTGGAGCCGTGTGTGTACGAGGTGTACGGAGCGGAGCCGTGTGTGTACGAGGTGTACGGAGCAAAGCCGTGTGTGTACGAGGTGTACGGAGCGAAGCCGTGTGTGTACGAGGTGTACGGAGCGGAGCCGAGTGTTTACGAGGTGTACGGAGCGGAGCCGTGTGTGTACGAGGTGTACGAAGCAAAGCCGTGTGTGTACGAGGTGTACGGAGCGGAGGTGTACGGAGCAAAGCCGTGTGTGTACGAGGTGTACGGAGCAAAGCCGTGTGTGTACGAGGTGTACGGAGCAAAGCCGTGTGTGTACGAGGTGTACGGAGCAAAGCCGTGTGTGTACGAGGTGTACGGAGCAAAGCCGTGTGTGTACGAGGTGTACGGAGCGGAGCCGTGTGTACGAGGTGTACGGAGCGGAGCCGTGTGTGTACGGAGCAAAGCCGTGTGTGTACGAGGTGTACGGAGCGGAGCCGTGTGTGTACGAGGTGTACGGAGCGGAGCCGTGTGTGTACGAGGTGTACGGAGCGGAGCCGTGTGTACGAGGTGTACGGAGCGGAGCCGTGTGTACGAGGTGTACGGAGCGAAGCCGTGTGTGTACGAGGTGTACGGAGCGGAGCCTTGTGCGTGTGAGGTGTGTGGAGCGGAGCCGTGTGTGTACAGGGCCACAAAGAGCGGAGCCGCGCATGTACAAGGGTCCTGTTACTTGCGGGATCTGTGTGCTTGGGGGCTGCAGGGGGGAAGGAGGGGTGCCATTATGTGCATGGGTCTGCGTGGGGACGGAGCGAATGCTGTTATCTGTGTAGGGCTGGGTCCCTGTCCCGCTGTCCTGGCCGGGAGGTTTACTTTCCCGCATTAGAATCGTACATGCGGAAACCCGGGGACCTCCCACACGTTCTGGCAGCCACATGTCACGTTCCACCGTCCGGAGGTGACGTGCTGTAAGTCAGCTGAACGCTGGAAATGACCGCTGACCTCATTTCCGGAGGTCAGCTTACAGCAGCAGGTACTGTAACTCGTTCTCGGGAGAGTCTTCAGAACGGCGACGCATCGAGCCGCTGGATCTGTTGGAGTGAGAGCCGGGTATTGTACGGACCGCTGCATACAATACCCGACTCTCACTGAGCGAGACAAGCAGGATGTGGGGATCTCAACATGGGATCTGTTCAACAGATGAAGAGATCCCCAGATCCTGCCTGTCTCGCTCAGTGAGAGCCGGGTATTGAATGGAGCACTGCATAGCTGGTGAGATCCCCACATCCTGGGGAAATGAGGTCAGCGATGGAACGTGACTTATGGCTGCCAGAATGTGTGGGAGGTCCCCGGGGTTTCCGTATGTACGATTCTAATGCGGAAAGTAAACCGCCTGCCCGGGACAGCGGACAGGGTCCCGAAATCGGGACTGTCCCGCTGAAACCGGGACGGTTGAGAGGTATGTGTTTATAATTATTGTTTATGAAACAGTGTGATCAGCAGTGCTAAGTGGGTGTGTTCAGGGCGTGGATATGGGTGTGACCAGTGAAATGGGTGTGGCTAGGGGGTGTGGCCTAAAATTTGCCGCCCCGGGCGCCACAAACAGTTGCTACGCCACTGCTCCCAGGGTGTATTGCAGGATTCACGGGAGGGTATCCTGGAGGTGGTGAGATCTTACTATTCTGACTTGTTTCAGAGGAAAGTTTTGGATAAAGATAAGATGACTCAATTCTTGGAGGCAACTCCAGTGCCTGATACTAATGATCTGGACTTTTCTCCTTTGACAGCAGAATTAACGGTGGAGGAAGTTAAGGAGGCATTGATAAATTATATCTGAAGAAGGCACCAGGTCCAGATGGTATAACAGCAGAATTCTATAAGAAATTCAGAGACCTCCTGGCTCCAATCCTCGTGGATGTGTATAGAAATTGTCTAGAAAATCACCTGATGCCTCCATCCATGAGTGTCCTCGTTAATTCTGCTATCTAAAGGTAAAGAGCCGAGCGACATCAAGAACTGGAGGCCGATTGCCCTCTTGAATGTAGATAGGAAGATTCTAGCAAAGATCCTATTTTCTAGATTAGTCTTTTTGTCCCCGGCACTGTTGGCAGGCTCTCAGTTTGGCACAGTAAAAGGGCGGAACATCTCTGGAGCAGTCATCTCGATACGAGAGATGTTTGAGAGATGTAAAGCTCTGCGGTGTGGGAGATATGTTGTTAGTCTGGACCAGGCTAAAGCCTTTGACAGGGTTGATCATGACTATCTGTGGGCCACTTTGTCAAAGTACGGTATTCCGGGACAATTTGTGGATTGGCTGAAGACTTTGTACAGAGAGGCGGTGAGCTTTCCTCTGATTAATGGTTGGCAGGGTGACATTTTTGGAGTTGGGGCGGGGGTGAGGCAGGGTTGCCCACTGAGTCCGCTCCTGTATGTTTTTGCCCTAGACCCGTTTCTGAGGTCACTGCAGGAGTGCGATTTTCAGGGGGTGCCGGTCCCCCACTGCCTGCCTCTGAATGTTGTTGCCTATGCGGATGATGTGACATTGGTGATATCTAATCCTCGAGAGGTGCAGATGTTATCTGCGTCCATCAGAAACTACTCAGAGGCCTCCGGGTCTCTGGTCAGCCTTGAAAAGAGTCAAGCTCTGTGGACATTAGATACTGATCCCAGCTTTGATCTGCCGCAGTTTGCCAAAGCCTCCACCCATATTAAGATCCTAGGGGTTAAATTTGGGAGGGATGATAATGCCACGCTAAATTGGAGGAGAAATTGGAAGCCGGAAATGCAAAGGTTCAGCGATGGAAGAACTGGAGGCTGACCTACAGAGAAAGGGTCAAAATGTTGAAGACTTACCTGGTCCCCGTTTTCTTGTATGTCTCTGTCATTTTCCCTTTGCCAGAATCTTTCTCAGCGAGGCTCTTCAGCCTGTTCTTCCAGCTCTTGTGGGGGAATAGGTTGAACCTAATAAAGAGGGGAATAACGTACCTACGGCGGAGAGAGGGTGGGCTGGATATGTTGAATCCAAGAGTTTTCTTTGACTCCTTGTTTCTAAAGGTGAATTTTGGGAACATGGACTCAAACAGTAGCTCCCTGTGGGTAAATAGTATCAGGGATTGGATATTGCCTTTTGCAGAATCTTGGGTGCGAGGCGGCAGTCTCAAGAGGAGAAGATGGACAGGTGACCACCTCCCCCAGTATCTGGACTACGGTCTGAAGTGTGTTAGGAGGTGGGGACTGGAGAAGTCTTACATTGAGAGCAGTACGAGAAGAGACCTGTATGGTCATGTATGTAGGACTTTCTTCTTCTCTCCACTGGCCCTGAGAGATTGTGTCACCACCACCCTGCAGGAAAGCCTTAGGTTCCTAAACGGGAAACGACTTCCTCCTAAACTGTTTGATGTCACTTGGCTTTCACTGCATAGTCGGCTCTTTGTCAGGGGGAAACCTGAAACATCTGAGTGTCTCTGATCGGAATTGTCCCCATGGTTGTCAGCAGGAGGAGACTATGGAGCACTTTATATGTGATTGCTGGGGAGGGAGGAAGATCTGGGAGGAAGTGTCAGCTAATCTAAATATCCCCAGACTGCGGACCCTAAAGTACCCTGACATAATCTATGGTGTCCCCTCCACTGTTAGTAACATCGACAGAGAGACGATGTACATTATAATCAGTGTCATCAAATATTATCACTGGCACATGAGAACCCGGGTGTCACTGCACAATGAGCCGTTCGATCACACCGCTGCAGCCAATCAGGTTTTGTCAGAACTCCGGTGGATAAAATCACTAGAAGTTGGAAGGAGTCCGTGAAACATTAAGCTATGGAGGAACGTAAAATTCAGTTAGGAAATATGATGATTTTTTTTTTTTTTTTTTTTTTTTTTCTTGTTTAATTTTCTTCTCTTCCTTCCCAGGTGTGGACTTTAATTTATTTATGAATATGATCTGATTATTTAATGCTTGTGTATATATAACCTAAGTGATTTGTGTTTTATTATAATTGTATTTATGTTTGGTTTTATAATAAAAATTGCCCCTATATACAAGAATATAACTACTATAATACTGCCCCCTATGTACGAGAATATAACTACTATAATACTGCCCCTATGTACAAGAATATAACTACTATAATACTGCCCCTATGTACAAGAATATAACTACTATAATACTGCCCCTATGTACAAGAATATAACTACTATAATACTGCTTCTATGTACAAGAATATAACTACTATAATACTGCCCCTATGTACAAGAATATAACTACTATAATACTGCTCCTATGTACAAGAATATAACTACTATAATACTGCTTCTATGTACAAGAATATAACTACTATAATACTGATCCTATGTACAAGAATATAACTACTATAATACTGCCCCCTATGTACGAGAATATAACTACTATAATACTGCTCCTATGTACAAGAATATAACTACTATAATACTGCTTCTATGTACAAGAATATAACTACTATAATACTGCTCCTATATACAAGAATATACCTACTATAATACTGCCCCATATGTACAAGAATATAACTACTATAATACTGCCCCCTATGTACAAGAATATAACTACTATAATACTGTCCCTATGTGTAAGAATATAACTACTATAATACTGCTCCTATGTACAAGAATATAACTACTATAATACTGCCCCATGTACAAGAATATAACTACTATAATACTGCCCCTATGTACAAGAATATAACTACTATAATACTGCCCCTATGTACAAGAATATAACTACTATAATACTGCCCCATGTACAAGAATATAACTACTATAATACTGCCCCTATGTACAAGAATAAAACTACTATAATACTGCTTCTATGTACAAGAATATAACTACTATAATACTGCTCCTATGTACAAGAATATAACTACTATAATACTGTCCCTATGTACAAGAATATAACTGCTATAATACTACCCCTATATACAAGAATATAACTACTATAATACTGCCCCATGTACAAGAATATAACTACTATAATACTGCCCCTATGTACAAGAATATAACTACTATAATACTGCACCCTATATGCAAGAATATAACTACTATAATACTGTCCCTATGTACAAGAATATAACTGCTATAATACTACCCCTATATACAAGAATATAACTACTATAATACTGCCCCTATGTACAAGAATATAACTACTATAATACTGCTCCTATGTACAAGAATATTACTATAATACTGTGTTAAACTGTAAAGCGCTGCGGAATATGTTGGTGCTATATAAATAAAGATTATTATTATTATTATTATTATAACAATGCAGTTACTATAAGGGTGTCTTTCCACGGTCAGGATTGGCTCAGTAAATGCTGCGTGTTTGATGCTGTGCGTTGGTGCAGCGTCAAACACGCAGCGTCCAGATGTTACAGCATAGTGGAGGGGATTTCATGAAATCCCGTCTCCACTATGCGTAAAAACACATAGGCGGCAGACCTGCGCTAATGGACATGCGGCGCGTCTTTTCAGATCGCAGCACGTCCTTTTCCCTTGCGGCGACGTTCCGTAGATAACACAGGGCTGTGCAGCGCTGCGGTGATAACGGATTGACCGCGCGTTCACTAGGGGGTGGAGTTTCCGCTCCGTCCATAGCGCTGTGTCTCCTGATCTCACAGCCTAATACTATTTGCATTTCTTTCGTCTGCCTCATTATGTTTTCTGGCTTTCTCTTGATAATTTATGACATGATGATTTCTTTTATACATTGAGGGTTCTCACTTTTGGTAAATGATGGCCAGTATTTCCGGTCACCGTGTTCTCCGCTGTAACTTGCTCTACGGCCGGGGTCACACTAGTGATGATTACGGACGAGTGCTGTGTGATAAATCATCGTACAGCACTCGGCCCAGTATTCATCTATGGGGCGGCTCCAATCAGCGGTTTTTTTCTTGGCCGTATTCTACATGAGCGTGAAATCGCAGCGTGCTGAGATTGTCACCGGCGCTCGGCCGAGTCTCGGCGCACTGGCACCCATATAAGTCTGTGGGTGCGAGTGACACAGCGCACATCACTCAGATATCATCCTAGTGATGTGCGATATACGCCGACGCCGGCAATGGAGGTGATGGAGAAAGGAATTTCTCTGCCTCCTCCGCAGCTGTGCTCCGATCCGCTCTGTGCTGAGGCTCGGGGCGCAGTCGCACGCAGCAGAGCAGGAGCCGGGGGTCATTAGCACATCGCATCCGATGACATGCACTAGTCTGACCCCGGGCTTATAGCGTTACACGCAGTGAGTACTATCACAGATTGCCTTCCGTTACCACACTCATCCTGATTATTAAGGTGTGCAGCCTTGTTACAATGTCACAGATGAGCCTTTATTGCTTCTGTGTTTTTACATACCTCATTAATCACGCACCATCTGATCAGAACCTGCGCAGAAACTCAGTGGCATTTAATTTCTTTCTATGACAGAATCACTGACTGGGTGGATCAGGGAAATGCTGTAGATATATTATATCTTGACTTCAGCAAAGCATTTGACAAAGTATCTCACACAATCCTTATTGAAAAAATGACTAATTATGGAATGGACAAGGCAACTGTTAGGTGGATTCATAACTGGCTTAGTGATCGGACCCAAAGAGTGGTTGTAAATGGCTGCACATCGAGTTGGAAGAATGTATCAAGTGGGGACCACAAGGCTCTGTCCTGGGCCCTGTATTGTTCAACATCTTTATCAATGATTTAGATGAAGGAATTGAGGGTAAACTGATTAAATTTCCTGATGACACAAATCTAGGAGGGATAGCTAATACTAGAGAAGAGAGAGAGAGAGAGGATTCAAAAAGGTATAAATAAACTGGAGCAGTGGTCAGCAACTAACAGAATGGTTTCTAACAGGGAAAAATGCAAAGTTCTACATCTGGGCAATAAAAATGAAAAAAGCATATACAGAATGGGAGGAATAAGGCTAAGCAACAGCACATGTGAAAAAGACTTGGATATACTAATAGATCACAGACTGCACATGAGTCAACAGTGTGATGCAGCAGCAAAAAAGGCAAATACAATTCTGGGATGTATTAACAGAAGCATACAGTCTAGATCACGTGAGGTCATTATTGCCCTCTACTCCTCTTTGGTCAGACCTCATCTGGAATACTGTGTCCAGTGTTACACCCGGTCCCAGCGCTGGCCCTGCACTCCGTTCTACTCACTCACCTGTTCCTCGGGCTGTCCCTCTGCGGCGGTCTGTGCGTGGGCTGGGGTCTCCTGTCCCATCTGCTCTCCGGCGTCCTGAGTCCTTCTCCACTTCCTGGCACGCTGCTGGCAGGCCTCCAGACAGTCGGCTTAGGACGCGAGGCCGCGCCCACCGCCTCTCTTGAAGGGGCAGCGTGCATCTTTTGAAATAGCTAATTATCCAATGGCTGCGCACTCGGTACTATATCTGGTCACTCCACCATTAGGGGAGTGCCGGAGCAACGTGTTCTATCATTGCTACATCCGGTTCTGTGCCTGTTCTGTCTGCGCTGCGTCTGCAGTCTCTGTGCTTCGCTGATACTGTTTGTCTCCTCAGATCATTGCTAACCCGTATCTGGCTAATCTGGACAATCTCAGCTATTACTGGCGCAAGTGTCATCCCGTTCCGCCATCAGCCATCCGTACCCGTGGACCGTGACAAGGTCACTGAAGCCAGCCTTCTACCATCCGTTCTGGACCAGGACCTTACCCTTCTCCGTCAAGAACTTTCCTCGGACTCTGAAAATACTTGTTACCTTTTGGTCCCTCTGGGACAGCTGCCACGTGTCCGGGGTCTAACTGGAGGTAGCACCTGTGTCCTCCGGGTATTCCACTCTGGTCCTGTTCGAGGGGCCTTACTACGGGTACCCGGGGCTCACTAGTTACGCCCCCTTCGGAGCCCCCCGGACCGCGGTCTCGAGGTTCCACATTAAAAAATAAATACGAATGTGAACTTCACCACCTCTGCCTCCGCTTCCATTCGTTACAGATTGCTCCGGCCATGGAACCCGCTGGATCCCAGAGACCTCCGACCACAGATCTGTGCCAGGAGGTGGCCCGTTTGGGAGTTCAACAGGACAAGATCACGACTTATCTACGCAGCTTGTCTACCCGCATGGATTCCCTAGGGTCCTCGTCTGCACCTGACTCTTCTATCAATAATCAGGTACCAGTTCCCATGGCAAATCAAGGTCCCCGTCTGGCGGCTCCTACCCGTTTCCAGGGTGATCCTACTCTGTGTCGGGGTTTCCTCAATCAGTGCACTCTACACTTCGAAATCTTGGGGCATATGTTTGCTTCTGACCGAGCCAAGGTGGGCTTCATCATGTCACACCTGGGAGGAGAAGCCCTCGCCTGGCTAAACCCGCTATGGGAGAGAGGGGATCCGGTGGTTAACGATCTTCAATCTTTCCTAGAGGCTTTTCGCAGGACTTTCGATGAACCTGGTCGTACCACTTCGACTGCATCAGCTCTGCTCCGCCTGCGCCAAGGTACTCTCACGGTAGCTCAGTATGCTGTTAAATTCCGCACCCTCTCGTCTGAATTATCGTGGAACAATGAGGCCCTGGTTGCTAACTTCTGGGAAGGCCTATCCGGAAGAATCAAGGATGAGCTGGCGGGACGGGACAGACCTACTCTCTTGGAAGAGCTAATATCCTTGGCAACCCGAATTGACCTGCGTTTTCAGGAGCGCTCCATGGAGATCAAGCAGGACAAAAGGTCCTATCACCTGGACTCTAGTTTGTACAAAACAGGTACTTCACCCTCCGCCTCCGAGGCCATAGAGGTGGACCATGTAAGTTTGGCCACCCGCCGCCGGGCGGCACATCGCAAGGAGGGAAGTTGTTACTACTGCGGTAGTTCTGAACATTTGATTCATTTCTGTCCTAAAAAGTCGGGAAACTCCAGTGCCTAGGTTCCGGTAGGAGGGGCCAACCTAGGTAAAGAGCCGTCCTCTCCCTCTTTACACATCTCTGTCACCGTGTCCTATGGAGCAATAAAATTCTCCGAACACTGTCTACTGGATTCTGGAGCTGCAGGGAACTTCATCCAGCAGGTGGTTGTGGATCATTACCGCTTACCAGTCCAGCGTCTTCCTGATCCGTTACAGGTGTCCGCCGTGGATGGCAAACCGCTGACCGAGCCCGTCCAGTTTCAAACCGAGTTGGTGGAACTCCGGGTAGGTCTAATGCATACTGAACGAATGCGATTTTATGTATATCCTGGTTTATCCCATCCCATGCTTCTAGGTTTACCTTGGCTTCAGATGCATGAACCAGTCCTTAATTGGAGAACTGGAGAAGTTCTGCGTTGGGGAGATACCTGCATGAATCGTTGCTTAACCCGGATTCAACCTGTTTCGCCTCCAGTCCAGCCTGATACCCTGCCAGGGTTGCCTTCTGCCTATTGGTCCTTCTCTGACGTCTTTGGGAAAAAAGAGGCTGAGAGACTACCTCCACACAGGTCGTATGACTGTCAGATAGAGCTTCTTCCAGGAGCATCACCCCCTCGCGGGAGAGTTTATCCTCTTTCACAGGCAGAGACTCAGGCCATGTCGGACTACATTCAAGAGAATTTGGCTAGAGGATTTATCCGAAAGTCATCGTCACCGGCAGGAGCTGGATTCTTCTTTGTGAAGAAAAAGGACGGATCCTTGCGGCCCTGCATTGACTATAGGGGTCTAAATCAAATCACGGTAAAAAACAGGTATCCATTGCCTCTTATTTCAGAGCTGTTTGATCGTCTCCGAGGGGCCAAGATCTTCACCAAATTGGACCTCAGAGGGGCCTACAACCTGATCCGAATCAGAGAGGGAGACGAATGGAAAACAGCCTTCAACACCCGTGACGGCCACTATGAATACCTGGTAATGCCATTCGGCCTAAGCAATGCACCTGCGGTTTTTCAGGAATTTGTTAATGACATTTTCAGGGACTTGCTCTATACTTGTGTCGTGGTTTACCTGGACGATATTTTGATTTTTTCTGCTGACTTGACGTCACACCGGAGGCAAGTACGCCTGGTCTTACAAAGACTGAGAGAGAACAGGCTCTATGCCAAATATGAGAAATGCCTCTTTGAGCAGTCCTCTTTGCCTTTCCTTGGGTACATTGTATCTTCCACAGGATTAAAGATGGATCCAGAGAAGTTGTCTGCAGTTCTCAACTGGCCTCGTCCGTCTGGGCTAAAAGCCATACAAAGGTTCCTCAGATTCGCCAATTACTACCGGCAATTCATTCCACACTTTTCCACCCGAGTGGCTCCAATCACAGCCTTAACCCGGAAAGGTGTAAACTCTAAGGAATGGTCCTCCGAGGCAGAAGTGTCACGGGTGTGTCGCGGCGAAGATCGTCGCGATTGCACACCCTGACTTCGCACAGCTGAGTTTCTGGTGCTGGGTGTTTTTCGGCACTGAGGGAGTTAATTCTTTCTCTCTCGGTGCTGGACTGACCAGCCTCGCCAAGCTGCGATTGATGTTTTGTTAATTAGCTTCCTTCTTATACCTGCTGGTCTGCTGGGGAAGTTGTCGGTGAAAGCATTCATTCAGACCAGCAGAGTGGATCGTTTCTGAGAAGACTTAAGCTAAGAGTGCCTGTTGTGGTTTATCCTCTCCTCGCTTATTGTTTATCTCCTTAACCTTTTGTGTTCCTCTGTAGTGGAAGTTTTGTATGCATGGCAGTGTTTTCTTTACCCCTTGTCTGTCTTGTTTATCTTAGACTGTGTGTAAGCTGCGACCTGTCCATTCCCTGTGGTGGTAATCAGGGTCCTTCTCAGGACTAGATTACAGTGGTCAGGGATTTACAGGAGACAGGGTTACGCTGGCGGCCTGGACCTCTGTACCATTAACAGTACCTCCAGGTAGAGGGACTAGTCAGGACCCCAGTTCAGGGTCAGCATAGACCCCGGTCCACCTCTATCCTTAGACAGCGTGACACGTACACAGTATAGACCCACAATACATAGGATATTATGTCAGGTAAGACATTGCTGGCAGATACTATGTATACATGTTGATATTTTCTATTATAGGAAATATAGAATGATGTCACATTAGATATATGTTACTATCATAGAATATATCTGTTATACGTCGTGACATTTTCACCGACCACACTAAAAGATTCTCCCCAGCTACCATGGATCCAGTAGCCCAGTTAGCTCAGCAGTTGCAGAGTTTGTCCATGGAGCTGACGGACGTTAAGTCCAAGGTTTTGTACCCCCGGGAGCAAACCAGATCTGAACCTAAAGTAGCTCTCCCGGACAGGTTTACTGGTGGGCGGGATAAATTTTTTACCTTCCGGGAGGCATGTAAATTATATTTTTGGCTACGGCCTCGGTCTTCGGGGAGTGAAGATCAGAGGGTGGGAATTGTCATCTCGCTCTTACAAGGGGACCCTCAATCCTGGGCGTTCTCTCTTCCTCCGGACTCCCCGGCTCTCCAGTCAGTAGATCGATTTTTTACAGCCCTGGGTCTGGTATATGATGACCCGGATCGGGTCTCCCTTGCTGAAATGAAGTTACGTAAGATACAGCAGGGAGATCGTCCGGCGGAGGAATTTTCTTCTGAGTTCCGTAGATGGGCCACGGATACTCAGTGGAATGACCCGGCTCTTAGGAGCCAGTTTTGTCAAGGATTATCTGACAAATTAAAAGATGTGTTGGCTCAGTATGATTCTCCCCCGTCACTGGAGGCCGCTATGGCCCTTGCTATTCGCATTGATAGACGGCTTCGGGAGAGGTGCGAGGTAACTCCGCCCCCTGTGATGACTCCACCTTCTACTATAGTCCCTTATATTGAGGTTCCCCTGGTTTGTTCTGAGGAGCCTATGCAGTTGGGAGGGACATCATTCCGAGGGAGGGGATTGGCGGTGCGCCGCAAGACAGGAAAGTGTTACTTCTGCGGGAGAAAGGGACATTTTGTTGGGGGGTGTCCATCCCGTACTTTGCTGAGCAAGGAGTCGCCGGAAAACTGTTGATCCCAGGTTGTGTGGCGGACGACAATCTGGGAGTATGTATTTCGTCCCCAAGTCCGTCTCAGTTTCTCGTACCAGCGGAGGTGGTGGTAGGTACGAGAACTAAAAGGATTTCTGTTCTTCTGGATAGTGGGGCCGCGGCTAATCTGGTGGACGCTCGATTTGCCCAGGTGCAAGGTATGCAACTGAGTGTATTGGCCAAACCTATCCCTATATTCTCTATTGACGCCAGGCCTCTCGGTCAAGGTAGCTTTGTGCAAGCTGTTGTGAATGGGTTTGAGATGAGTTCTGAACAGAGGCTCCCTCTGGTGGTTACAAGCGGTGCTAGTGAAGATTGTGGGGACTGGGAATCAGGTGTTACTGACTGGTCTTATATAAGGGAGTCATTTTCCCATCAGGGTTGCCGGTGATCAATTGTTCTGGTTTGAATCCTTCATTCCAGTTTCCCTTGTAGCCTGCTGTGTTGTGTCTGCATCTCCTGCTTACAGATAAGACTTTTGCTTCTTTTGTGTTTATTCTATATTTTTGCATTTTGTCCTGCACTTCTGTGGGGGCCTTCAGGGTCCCCTCCGGGGGCTTCTGCCCTCTCAGTTTAGTTCAGCCACTGAGTTTTGTTCTTTTGCTTTTTCCAGTTTTTTTCAGTGGCTGCTGTTTTGATTTTGTTACACCAGAGAACTAATTTAGGTGGTAGAGGTCGTGTGATCTCAGGTGATTTTGAAATTAGTAGAGTTGGTGCTTTTCAGGGTTTTCTGGGATTGCAGTAAGTACCCTTCCTATCCTTTTCTATTTAGATAGTTTGGGCCCCAGCGTTTGCTCATACTATTTTCTTTCTGTGTCAGTATTTCCTCTTGTCTAACCGCCATTACATGTTTGGGGGCTTTCTGTTATCTTTGGGGTTCTGCTCCGGGGCAGATAGCTTTCCTATTTCTATCTTTAGGTGTAGTTAGTTTCTCAGGCTGTGACGAGGCGTCTAGGACCAACGTAGGAACGCTCCACGGCTGCCTCTAGTTGTGGTAGTTAGTCAGGGTACTGCAATCTCATAGATTCCAACTGCTCTGGTGTATTGCCTTTTTTACCTGCACTCCTCAGCTACCGAAACATAACAGTATCACCGGCCTAAAAAATTGAAAATTGTATGGTACTCACAGAAGGGAAAAAAAAAAAAAATATTGTGAAAGAAAAAAGGTTGTCAGAGTTGTCAGAGATATTTTTCTGTTTGTTGCATTTTTTTTTTTTTTTTTCCCTCTGTATCTCTGGGTGCTGGGGAGGATCTTTTCTCCCAATGGAGTTTGCACAGTTGTCTGGCCGTGTGGATCAGCTTGCCACTGAGGTTCAGAGTATTGCTGCATATCTTGCTAGGTTGCCTGTTGTGGAACCTAGGATCCCCATGCCAGATTTGTTTTTAGGGGATCGAGCTAAGTTTCAGAATTTCAAAAATAATTGTAAATTGTTTTTTGCCTTAAAATCTAAGTCCTCAGGAAACGCAGCGCAGCAGGTTCAAATTATCATCTCTCTCCTGCGCGGCGATCCTCAGGATTGGGCTTTTTCCCTGACACCTGGGGATCCTGTTTTGAGTGATGTTGATGCGTTTTTTCAGGCTTTGGGGTTATTGTACGATGAGCCTAATGTCACTGATCAAGCTGAAAAAACCTTGTTGGCATTAAATCAGGGGCTTGATGACGCTGAGTTATACTGTCAGAGATTCCGTAGGTGGGCAGTCCTGACCAAATGGAATGACGACGCTTTGGCGGCCCTTTTCCGGAAGGGTCTGTCAGATAATGTAAAGGATGTTATAGTGGGATTCCCTGTCCCCTCTGGTCTCAATGATTCTATGTCATTAGCGATTCAAATTGACAGACGTTTGCGTGAGCGGAGAAGTATGCGTGGAATGGTGTTGCCTTGTGAACCAGCTTCTGAATCCATGCAGTGTGATGGAGTGGTGTCTGGGGCACAGCGTCATGAGTTTCGAAAGCGCAATGGGTTATGTTTCTACTGTGGTGATGCCTCTCATGCTATTTCAGTCTGCCCTAAGCGGGGAAGACGTTTTGCACGCTCAGTTGTCTTGGGTAGTGTTCAGACTAAGTTTTTATTAACTGTCACTCTGATATGCTCTCTGTCCTCATTTTCTGCTAAGGCTTTCGTTGATTCTGGAGCAGCTATTAACCTGATGGATTATGATTTTGCTAAACGTTGTGGGTTTCCCTTGATACCCCTGCAGAGGTCTATTCCCCTACTGGGGATCGATTCTACCCCTTTGGCTGAGAATAAACCCCAGTTTTCTACTCAGGTGATAATGAGGGTTGAACCTGATCACCAGGAGTGCTGCAAATTTTTGGTTCTATATAATCTGCATGACATTATCGTGCTGGGTTTCCCTTGGTTACAGTCTCATAATCCTGTTTTGGATTGGAAATCTGTGTCTGTAACCAGTTGGGGCTGCCAATGTGTTAATACCAACACTCCTGTTTTTTCTGCCTCCCCCCAGGCTCAGGATGTTCCTGACTTTTTGTTTGATTTTTCTGATGTGTTTAGCGAAAGTAAATCTGCATCCTTGCCTCCCCATAGGAGCTATGACTGCGCTATTGAATTAGTGCCGGGTAGTAAATTCCCTAAAGGTCGCCTTTTTAACTTGTCTGTACCTGAACATGACGCTATGCGGTCTTATATCAAGGAATCATTGGAGAAGGGTCATATCAGACCATCCTCTTCACCCTTAGGTGCCGGTTTTTTCTTTGTGGCCAAAAAAGATGGTTCATTAAGGCCGTGTATTGATTATCGTCTCTTGAACAATATTACTGTGAAATATCAATACCCGTTACCCTTGATTTCTGACCTGTTTTCCAGGGTGAAAAACGCTACTTGGTTTACCAAGCTTGACCTCAGGGGGGCGTATAACCTTATTCGCATTAAGCACGGGGATGAATGGAAGACGGCATTCAATACCCCTGAAGGGCATTTTGAGTACCTAGTGATGCCCTTTGGGCTCACTAATGCTCCTTCCGTCTTCCAGTCCTTCATGAATGACATTTTCAGGGATTTTGTGGACAAATTTCTGATTGTTTATTTGGATGATATCTTGATTTTTTCTAATGACTGGGACTCTCATGTGAAACATGTTCGAACTGTATTCCAGATTTTGAGAGAGAATGCTCTGTATGTGAAGGGATCAAAGTGTCTTTTTGGCGTACAGAGGATCTCATTTCTGGGATTCATTTTGTCCCCATCTGTTATTGAAATGGACCCGGTCAAGGTTCAGGCCATCTGTGATTGGGTCCAACCTACTTCATTAAAGGCTCTTCAGAGATTTTTGGGTTTTGCCAATTTTTATCGTAAATTTATTGGTAATTTCTCGGTTATTGTTAAACCATTAACTGATTTGACCAGAAAGGGTTCTGATGTGGTGAATTGGCCTCCTGAGGCAGTCTCTGCATTTCAGGAACTTAAGCAGAGATTCACTTCTGCTCCTGTTCTACGGCAGCCTGATGTTTCTCTGCCATTTCAGGTGGAGGTTGATGCCTCTGAAATTGGGGCAGGTGCCGTTTTGTCCCAAAAAGATCCAGAGACCTCTAAAAGTAACCCTTGTGCCTTTTTCTCTCGAAAATTTTCTCCTACTGAACGTAATTATGACGTGGGTAATCGGGAGTTATTGGCCATGAAGTGGGCTTTTGAAGAGTGGAGACATTGGCTGGAGGGAGCCAAACATCAGGTGGTGGTCCTTACGGACCATAAGAATCTGGTCTATCTGGAATCTGCCAAGCGACTCAATCCTAGACAGGCCAGGTGGGCCTTGTTTTTCACACGTTTTAATTTTGTGGTTTCCTTTCTTCCTGGCACTAAGAATGTTAAGGCGGATGCCCTCTCGAGGAGTTTCCTTGCGGACTCTCCTGAGTTATCTGATCCTTCTGTTATTTTGAAAGAGGGTGTAGTTCTTTCCGCCATCTCGCCCAATTTGAGACTTGCTCTGGAGGGGTGTCAGGAGGATAGGCCCGAGCGCTGCCCTGTTGGAAAATTGTTTGTCCCGGACCAATGGAAAAAGAGTGTGATGTCTGAGATTCATTGTTCCGCATTGGCTGGGCATCCCGGAATTTTTGGTACCAGAGACTTGGTTAGTCGGTCCTTTTGGTGGCCTACCTTGTCTCGTGATGTCAGGGAATTTGTGCAGTCCTGCGGGACTTGCTCTCGCTCCAAGCCTTGCTCTCGCTCTAGTGGTTTATTGATGCCATTGCCTGTGCCCAAGAGACCATGGACCCATATCTCTATGGATTTCATTTCCGATCTTCCTGTTTCTCAGAGAATGACCACCATCTGGGTAATTTGTGATAGGTTTTCCAAAATGATACATCTTGTGCCATTACCTAAGTTGCCTTCCTCCTCTGAATTGGTGCCGTTGTTCCTTCAGCACGTGGTTCGTTTACACGGCATTCCTGAGAACATTGTGTCTGACAGAGGAGTCCAGTTTGTTTCCAGATTTTGGAGGACTTTTTGTTCTAAACTGGGTGTTCAATTGTCTTTCTCCTCGGCATTTCATCCTCAGACCAATGGTCAAACTGAGAGAACAAACCAGACATTGGAGACTTATCTTAGATGCTTTGTGTCTGCTGATCAGGATGACTGGGTCTCTTTTTTGCCTTTGGCTGAGTTTGCTCTTAATAATAGGGCTAGCTCTGCCACTTTGATGTCTCCGTTTTTCTGTAATTCTGGGTTTCACCCTCGATTTTCTTCAGGACAGACGGAGGCTTCTGTCTGTCCAGGTGTTGACTCTGTTGTGGAGCGTATGCAACAGATTTGGGACCAGGTAGTGGAGAGGTTGTCCCTCTCTCAGGAGAAGGCCCAGCGGTTTGCTAACCGGCATAGGACTGATGGTCCTCGGTTTAAAGTGGGGGACTTGGTCTGGTTGTCCTCAAAGAATATTCCTATGAGAGTAGCATCTCCTAAATTTAAGCCTAGGTTCATTGGACCTTATAAGATCATGGAGATTATTAATCCTGTTTCTTTTCGTTTGCTTCTTCCAGGGACATTTAAGATCCATAACGTGTTCCACAAGTCCTTGTTGATGTCATGTGTGCATTGCCACGAAGATCGTCGCGGTTGCACATTTTGACTTCTCACAGCTGAGCTGCTGTTTCTTTGTGTTTGGCAGCTAGGGAGTTAATTCTGTCTGTGCTCGGTGCTGGGACTGGGTGCAGTTTCTCCCGGCTGCAATTGATTATTTGTTGATTGGTTTCCTTTAAATTCCTGGTTGTCTGCTTGGGGAGTTGCCAGTGAAACCTTCATGCAGACCACAGATAGGAATGAATCTGTATAGACTTTAGTTGTGAGCTCCTTAGTTGTTCTAAGCTCAACTTGGTTAGAGTTTATTTCCCAGACCATTTATGTTCCTTTGGTGTTTGAGTGTGTATGCAAGCGAGTGTTATCCTGTCTGTCTTATATGTCTAATCTGTGTATTTAGCTAAGATCAGCCCATATCCCTTTGGTGGTAGTCAGGATCCTTCTTAGGACTGATTACAGGGTTCAGGGTCTGATAGGAGACAGGGTTAGGTTGGAGACTTGGACCTCTGAACCATTATCAGTACCTCCAAGGTGAGGGATTAGTTAGGACCCCAGTTTAGGGTCAGGTTAGATCCCGGTCCACCTCTTTCCTGTTTCAGCTCATCAAGTCCTCAAGATTAACCCTGAGTTCAGCAGATATCGTGTCAGGTAAATCTATTCTATACTTACATGCTAATGTTGCTATACTAGTTGTTGTATAGAGTGTTGTTCCTGTATTAATAGTTTACTGACATTGTATACATATCATTAGACAGCGTGACATTTTCACTGGCCCTAAAAATTATCTCCAGTTACCATGGATCCAGTAGCCCAGCTGGCTCTGCAGTTGCAGGGATTATCCATGGAGCTGACGGACATTAAGTCCAAAGTTTTGTCTCCCCTGGAGCAAACCAGAGTTGAACCTAAGGTTGCTCTCCCGGACAGGTTCACTGGTGGGCGAGACAAATTTTTCACCTTCCGGGAGGCATGTAAATTGTATTTTCGGCTTCGGCCTCGATCATCAGGGAGTGAGGAGCAGAGAGTGGGAATTGTTATCTCACTTCTGCAAGGGGACCCTCAATCCTGGGCATTTTCCCTTCCTCCGGGATCCCCGGCTCTACTGTCTGTAGATCAATTTTTTACTGCCCTGGGATTGGTATATGATGACCCAGATCGGGTCTCTCTTGCTGAGACAAAATTACGTAAGATACAGCAGGGAGATCGTCCGGCAGAGGAATTTGCTTCTGAGTTTCGTAGATGGGCCACAGATACTCAGTGGAATGACCCAGCTCTTAGGAGCCAGTTTTGTCATGGGCTTTCTGATAAATTAAAAGACGTTTTGGCTCAGTATGAGTCTCCTCCTTCTCTGGAGGCTGCTATGGCCTTAGCTATCCGTACTGATAGACGGCTTCGGGAGAGGGGTGAGGTAACCCCACTCCCTGTTGTTTCTCCACCTACCACTAAAGTCCCTTATGTTGAGGTTCCCCTTGTCTGTTCGGATGAGCCTATGCAGTTGGGAGGGACATAATTTCGTAGGAGGGGATTGGCGGTACGCCGCAGGACTAGAAGATGTTTTTTCTGCGGGAAAGAGGGACATTTTGTTGGAGAATGTCCATCCCGTGCCTTGTTGAGCCAAAAGTCGCCGGAAAACTGTTAATCCCAGGTTGTGTGGTGGACGACAACCTGGGAGTATGTATTTCATCCGCCAGTTCTTCTCAGTTCCTAGTACCAGTGGAGGTGGTAGTTGGCACGAGAGTGGAGAGATTGTCTGTTCTTCTTGATAGTGGTTCCGGGGCTAATCTGGTTGACGCTCAGTTTGCTCAGGCTCAAGGTATGCATCTGAGTGTATTGGTCAAACCGATCCCTATATTCTCCATTGACGCCAGGCCTCTCGGCCAAGGTAGCTTTGTTCATGAGGTTCATAACATTGACCTTCGGGTAGGGGCAATACATAGGGAACAATTATCTTGTTATGTGTTGGAGGGTCTACCTACTCCCATTGTGTTGGGACTTCCTTGCTTGGTTAAACATAACCCTGTGATTAATTGGCAGTCCAGAGAAATAAGCCAATGGGGTGAGTTTTGCAAAAGCAACTGCATGAACACAGTCATCAGTGCGGTCGTGCCTAGTACATTGCCTCCTTTTTTGGAGGATTTTGGGGATGTTTTCTCTGAGGAGGGGTGTCAGGAGTTGCCTCCTCATCGCGTGTATGACTGCTCTATTAATCTCCTTCCTGATGCTAAGTTGCCTAAAGCTAGGTTGTATAATCTTTCTGGTCCTGAGAGGCAGGCTATGAAAGATTATATTTCTGAAAGTCTGGCCAAAGGGCATATTAGACCTTCATCTTCCCCAGTAGCCGCGGGGTTCTTCTTTGTGAAGAAGAAAGATGGAGGCCTACGCCCTTGCTTGGATTTCCGCGAACTTAATCGGATTACTGTTCGAGATCCGTATCCACTCCCTCTTATTCCTGATCTCTTCAATCAAATTGTTGGCGCCAAATGGTTTTCTAAATTGGATCTCAGGGGGGCGTATAATCTGATTAGGATAAAAGAGGGGGATGAGTGGAAAACGGCGTTTAACACGCCGGAGGGACATTATGAGAACCTAGTCATGCCTTTTGGTCTGACTACTGCACCAGCAGTATTCCAACATTTTGTTAATGACATTTTTCGTCACCTTGTGGGGCTGTTTGTGGTTGTATATTTGGACGACATTTTAATTTACTCGCCAGATCTTGTGTCTCACCAGGAGCATGTGAGACAGGTGTTGCAGATCTTGCGAGACAATAAATTATACACCAAACTGGAGAAGTGTGTATTTGCCGTACAGGAACTTCAGTTTTTGGGTTTTTTGGTGTCAGCCTCCGGTTTCCGTATGGACCCTGAAAAGGTGAGAGCAGTGCTTGAATGGGATCAGCCAGGGGATCTTAAGGCTCTGCAGCGTTTTTTGGGGTTTGCTAACTACTACCGGAAATTTATTTGTAATTTCTCATCTGTCGTCAAACCTCTCACTGACATGACAAGAAAAGGGACGGATTTTTCTAAATGGTCGGACAAAGCTTGCCAAGCCTTTTCCTCTTTGAAGAAATGTTTTGCTTTGGCACCCGTTCTCATCCAACCAGATGCATCTCAGCCGTTCATTGTGGAGGTGGATGCGTCTGACGTAGGGGTGGGTGCTATATTGTCCCAGGGTCCGTCCCCTGGTAAATGGCATCCGTGCGCTTTCTTTTCTAAGAAATTGTCGTCCGCCGAAAGGAATTATGATATCGGCAATAGGGAACTTTTGGCCATTAAGTTGGCTTTTGAAGAATGGCGTCACTTTTTGGAGGGGGCAGTCCACCCGGTCACCGTTATTACTGATCACAAGAACCTGTTGTATTTGGAATCCGCTAAGCGTCTGAATTCCAGACAAGCTCGATGGTCGTTGTTTTTTACCAGGTTTAATTTTGTCGTCACTTATCGCCCGGGGTCTAAGAATGTAAAGGCTGATGCCTTGTCTCGCAGTTTCCCAGGGGCCGGGAAAACGGATGACCCGAGTCCTATCCTTCAGGAGGGGGTGGTAGTGTCGGCTGTATTTTCTGAGCTTGAGGAGGAGGTGTTAGAGGCTCAGGGGGACGCCCCTGCAGGACCTCCAGGGAGACTGTTTGTCCCAAATCTGTTGAGACAAAAGGTTATTGAGGCACATCATAATTCTGCTCTAGCAGGACATCCAGGGAGTAAGGCTACTTTAGATCTCCTTTCTCGCCGGTTTTGGTGGCCTAATGCTAATAAAGATGTTATAACTTTTGTCGCGTCATGTGGGGTGTGTGCTCGCTCTAAAACCCCTCATACCCGTCCGTCTGGGACCCTTTTACCCTTGAAACTTCCGGAGCGTCCATGGACTCATTTATCTATGGACTTCATTACGGACCTTCCTCCGTCGTCAGGGAATACTGTCATACTGGTGGTTGTTGACAGGTTCAGTAAGATGGCACATTTCATTGCTCTTCCTGCACTCCCTAATGCTAAAACTCTGGCGCAGGTGTTCATTAGGGAGATCGTTAGACTTCATGGGTTGCCTTCTGATGTGGTGTCAGATAGGGGGTCTCAGTTTGTGTCCAAATTTTGGAGGGCATTTTGTTTACGTCGGGGGATGCAATTGTCATTTTCCTCGGCTTTTCATCCGCAGACCAATGGTCAGACAGAGCGTCTGAATCAGAGCTTAGAGACATATCTCCGGTGTTTTGTCTCAGAGAACCAAGAGGACTGGTCTTCTTTCTTGCCTCTGGCAGAGTTCGCTCTTAACAACAGGCGGAGCGAGTCCACTGGTAAGTCCCCGTTTTTTGGGGCATATGGTTTTCATCCCCAGTTTTGTACTTTCAATGGGGGGGGCCCTTCTGGGGTTCCTGAGGAGGAGCGTTTCTCGTCGTCACTTGCTTCTGTGTGGAGAGGTGTATTGAATAATCTGAGTGCGATGGGGAACCGTTACAAACGTATGGCTGATAGGAGGAGAGTTTCTGGTCCAGATCTGAATGTGAACGATCTGGTATGGTTGTCTACCAGGAATATAAAACTTAAAGTGCCCTCCTGGAAACTGGGTCCCAGATTCATCGGGCCGTACAGGATCAGTTCCATAATTAATCCTGTGGCATTTCGTCTGGACCTCCCTCCTACGTTTAAAATTCATAATGTGTTCCACAAGTCATTACTTAAAAGGTATGTGGCACCAGTCATACCGTCACCTCTACCTCCTCCTCCTGTGTTGGTCAATGGTAACTTGGAATTTCAAGTATCAAAGATCATTGGCTCACGTCTGAATCGCCGGTCCCTTCAGTACTTGGTGCATTGGAAGGGGTATGGTCCAGAGGAGAGGACGTGGGTCCCTGCGTCTGATGTTAACGCAGATCGTTTGGTTCGGACCTTCCACAGAACTCACCCGGGCAGGCCTGGCCCTGAGGGTCCGGAGGCCCCTCGTAGAAGGGGGGGTACTGTCATGTGTGCATTGCCACGAAGATCGTCGCGGTTGCACATTTTGACTTCTCACAGCTGAGCTGCTGTTTCTTTGTGTTTGGCAGCTAGGGAGTTAATTCTGTCTGTGCTCGGTGCTGGGACTGGGTGCAGTTTCTCCCGGCTGCAATTGATTATTTGTTGATTGGTTTCCTTTAAATTCCTGGTTGTCTGCTTGGGGAGTTGCCAGTGAAACCTTCATGCAGACCACAGATAGGAATGAATCTGTATAGACTTTAGTTGTGAGCTCCTTAGTTGTTCTAAGCTCAACTTGGTTAGAGTTTATTTCCCAGACCATTTATGTTCCTTTGGTGTTTGAGTGTGTATGCAAGCGAGTGTTATCCTGTCTGTCTTATATGTCTAATCTGTGTATTTAGCTAAGATCAGCCCATATCCCTTTGGTGGTAGTCAGGATCCTTCTTAGGACTGATTACAGGGTTCAGGGTCTGATAGGAGACAGGGTTAGGTTGGAGACTTGGACCTCTGAACCATTATCAGTACCTCCAAGGTGAGGGATTAGTTAGGACCCCAGTTTAGGGTCAGGTTAGATCCCGGTCCACCTCTTTCCTGTTTCAGCTCATCAAGTCCTCAAGATTAACCCTGAGTTCAGCAGATATCGTGTCAGGTAAATCTATTCTATACTTACATGCTGATGTTGCTATACTAGTTGTTGTATAGAGTGTTGTTCCTGTATTAATAGTTTACTGACATTGTATACATATCATTAGACAGCGTGACAGTTGAAGAGGTTTGTTGAGCCAGTGGTTCCTGCTGCTGTGCCTCCTGACCCTGTTTTGGTTGAGGGCAATCTGGAGTATGTGGTTGAGAAAATATTGGATTCTCGTTTTTCTAGACGGAAACTCCAGTATTTGGTTAAATGGAGAGGTTATGGTCAGGAAGACAATTCTTGGGTGTTTGCTTCGGACATCCATGCTAGGAGACTTATCCGTGCGTATCATAGAACTCATCCTGACCGACCTGGTTGCTCAAATGAGGGTTCGGTGACCCCTCCTCAAGGGGGGGGTACTGTTGTGAATGTGTTTGAGATGAGTCCTGAACAGAGGCTCCCTCTGGTGGTTACAAGCGGTGCTAGTGAAGATTGTGGGGACTGGGAATCAGGTGTTACTGACTGGTCTTATATAAGGGAGTCATTTTCCCATCAGGGTTGCCGGTGATCAATTGTTCTGGTTTGAATCCTTCATTCCAGTTTCCCTTGTAGCCTGCTGTGTCGTGTCTGCATCTCCTGCTTACAGATAAGACTTTTGCTTCTTTTGTGTTTATTCTATATTTTTGCATTTTGTCCTGCACTTCTGTGGGAGCCTTCAGGGTCCCCTCCGGGGGCTTCTGCCCTCTCAGTTTAGTTCAGCCACTGAGTTTTGTTCTTTTGCTTTTTCCAGTTTTTTTCAGTGGCTGCTGTTTTGATTTTGTTACACCAGAGAACTAATTTAGGTGGTAGAGGTCGTGTGATCTCAGGTGATTTTGAAATTAGTAGAGTTGGTGCTTTTCAGGGTTTTCTGGGATTGCAGTAAGTACCCTTCCTATCCTTTTCTATTTAGATAGTTTGGGCCCCAGCGTTTGCTCATACTATTTTCTTTCTGTGTCAGTATTTCCTCTTGTCTAACCGCCATTACATGTTTGGGGGCTTTCTGTTATCTTTGGGGTTCTGCTCCGGGGCAGATAGCTTTCCTATTTCTATCTTTAGGTGTAGTTAGTTTCTCAGGCTGTGACGAGGCGTCTAGGACCAACGTAGGAACGCTCCACGGCTGCCTCTAGTTGTGGTGGTTAGTCAGGGTACTGCAATCTCATAGATTCCAACTGCTCTGGTGTATTGCCTTTTTTACCTGCACTCCTCAGCTACCGAAACATAACAGCAAGCCGTGCATAACATAGACCTTCGAGTGGGGGCAATACATAAAGAACTATTGTCTTGTTATGTGTTGGAGGGCCTTCCCACTCCTATTGTGTTGGGACTTCCTTGGTTAACTAAACATAACCCAGTTATTAATTGGCAATCCAGAGAGATAAGCCAGTGGGGTGAATTTTGCAATAGTAACTGCATGAACACGGTCATCGGTGCGGTCGTGCCTAGAACCTTACCTCCTTTTCTGGAGGACTTTGAGGATGTGTTTTCAGAGGAAGGGTGTCAAGAATTACCTCCTCATCGCGCGTATGACTGTGCTATAAAATTGCTTCCTGATGCTAAGTTACCAAAATCTAGGTTATATAACCTTTCTGGTCCTGAGAGGCAAGCTATGAAGGATTATATTTTGGAAAGTCTGGCCAAGGGGCATATTAGACCTTCATCTTCCCCAGTGGCCGCGGGGTTCTTCTTTGTGAAGAAAAAAGATGGAGGCCTACGCCCTTGCCTGGATTTCCGTGAGCTTAATCGGATTACGGTCCGAGATCCGTATCCGCTCCCACTTATTCCTGATCTCTTCAATCAGATTGTGGGCGCCAAATGGTTCTCTAAGTTGGATCTCAGGGGGGCGTATAATCTGATTAGGATAAAGGAGGGGGATGAGTGGAAGACGGCGTTTAACACGCCGGAGGGACATTATGAGAACCTTGTCATGCCTTTCGGTCTGACTACTGCCCCGGCGGTGTTTCAACATTTTGTTAATGACATCTTTCGCCACCTTGTGGGGCAGTTTGTTGTCATTTATCTAGATGACATCTTAATTTACTCGCCGGATCTTGTGTCTCATCAGGAGCATGTGAGACAGGTGTTGCAGATCTTGCGAGACAATAAACTGTACGCCAAATGGGAGAAGTGTGTATTCGCCGTACAAGAACTTCAGTTTTTAGGATTCCTGGTGTCAGCTTCCGGTTTCCGTATGGACCCTGGGAAGGTGAAGGCTGTGCTTGAATGGGATCGGCCAGAGGATCTTAAAGCACTGTAGCGTTTCCTGGGGTTTGCTAACTACTACCGGAAATTTATTCGTAATTTCTCATCCGTTGTCAAACCTCTCACTGACATGACAAAAAAAGGGACGGATTTTTCTAGGTGGTCTGACAAAGCTTGTCAAGCATTTTCCTCCTTGAAAAAATGTTTTGCTTCAGCACCCATACTCATCCAACCTGATGCATCACAACCGTTCATTGTGGAGGTAGACGCATCTGACGTAGGAGTGGGTGCGGTATTATCTCAAGGTCCGTCCCTGGTAAATGGCATCCGTGCGCTTTCTTCTCTAAAAAATTGTCGTCCGCCGAGAGGAATTATGATGTCGGCAATAGGGAACTCTTGGCCATTAAGTTGGCTTTTGAAGAGTGGCGTCACTTTTTGGAGGGGGCAGTCCACCCGGTCACCGTCATTACTGATCACAAGAACCTGCTGTATTTGGAGTCTGCAAAACGTCTGAATTCCAGACAAGCTAGATGGTCGTTGTTTTTTACCAGGTTTAATTTTGTCGTCACATATCGTCCTGTTGTCAAAAAATGTAAAGGCTGATGCCTTATCTCGCAGTTTCCCGGGGGCCGGGAAGACGGATGACCCGGTTCCTATTCTTCAGGAGGGAGTTGTGGTGTCGGCTGTATGCTCTGAGCTTGAGGAGGAGGTATTGGAGGCTCAGGGGGACGCCCCTGTAGGACCTCCAGGGAAACTGTTTGTTCCAGATCAGTTAAGACAAAAGGTTATCGAGGCACATCATAATTCTGCTTTGGCAGGACACCCAGGGAGTAAAGCAACTGTAGATCTCCTTTCTCGCCGGTTTTGGTGGCCTAACTTAAATAAAGAGGTGGTAACTGTCGCGTCCTGTGGGGTATGTGCGCGCTCTAAGACCCCACATACCCGTCCGTCTGGGGCCCTTTTACCGTTGAAAATCCCGGAGCGTCCATG
This sequence comes from Oophaga sylvatica, assembly GCA_033576555.1. Classification (NCBI taxonomy): domain Eukaryota; kingdom Metazoa; phylum Chordata; class Amphibia; order Anura; family Dendrobatidae; genus Oophaga; species Oophaga sylvatica. The sequence goes on along the minus strand of JARQOD010004179.1, from coordinate 21,131 downwards.
GACCCATCTGTCTATGGACTTCATTACGGACCTTCCTCCGTCTTCAGGTAAAACTGTCATACTAGTTGTAGTTGACAGGTTCAGCAAAATGGCACATTTTATTGCTCTTCCTGCTCTTCCTAATGCTAAAACTCTGGCGCAGGTGTTCATTGGGGAGATTGTGAGACTTCACGGGTTGCCTTCCGATGTGGTGTCGGATCGGGGGTCTCAGTTTGTGTCCAAATTCTGGAAGGCATTTTGTTCACGTCGGGGGATGCAGTTGTCATTTTCCTCGGCTTTTCATCCGCAGACCAATGGTCAGACAGAACGTCTGAATCAGAGCTTAGAGACATATCTTCGGTGTTTTGTCTCAGAGAACCAAGAGGACTGGTCTTCTTTCTTGCCTCTGGCAGAGTTCGCTCTTAACAATAGGCGGAGCGAGTCCACTGGTAAGTCCCCGTTTTTTGGGGCATATGGTTTTCACCCCCAGTTTTGTACTTTCAATGGGGGGGGCTCTTCTGGGGTTCCTGAGGAGAAACGATTTTCGTCGTCACTTGCTTCAGTGTGGAGAGGAGTGCTTAATAATCTGAGCACTATGGGGAACCGATACAAACGTATGGCTGATAGGAGGAGAGTGTCTGGTCCGGACCTAAGTGTGAACGATCTGGTATGGTTGTCTACCAAGAATATAAAACTTAAGGTTCCCTCCTGGAAACTGGGTCCCAGGTTCATCGGGCCATACAGGATCAGTTCAATAATTAATCCGGTGGCTTTCCGTCTTGACACCCCTCCTACGTTTAAAATCCACAATGTGTTCCACAAATCGTTGCTTAAGAGGTACGTGGCACCAGTTATACCGTCACCTCTACCTCCTCCTCCTGTGGTGGTCAATGGTAATTTGGAGTTTCAGGTATCGAAGATCATTGACTCACGTCTGAATCGCCGGTCCCTTCAGTACCTTGTTCATTGGAGGGGGTATGGTCCTGAGGAGAGGATGTGGGTTTCTGCGTCGGATATTAACGCAGACCGATTGGTTCGGGCCTTCCACACTACTCACCCAGATAGACCAGGCCCTGAGGGTCCAGAGGCCCCTCGTAGAAGGGGGGGTACTGTCACGGGTGTGTCGCGGCGAAGATCGTCGCGATTGCACACCCTGACTTCGCACAGCTGAGTTTCTGGTGCTGGGTGTTTTTCGGCACTGAGGGAGTTAATTCTTTCTCTCTCGGTGCTGGACTGACCAGCCTCGCCCAGCTGCGATTGATGTTTTGTTAATTAGCTTCCTTCTTATACCTGCTGGTCTGCTGGGGAAGTTGTCGGTGAAAGCATTCATTCAGACCAGCAGAGCGGATCGTTTCTGAGAAGACTTAAGCTAAGAGTGCCTGTTGTGGTTTATCCTCTCCTCGCTTATTGTTTATCTCCTTAACCTTTTGTGTTCCTCTGTAGTGGAAGTTTTGTATGCATGGCAGTGTTTTCTTTACCCCTTGTCTGTCTTGTTTATCTTAGACTGTGTGTAAGCTGCGACCTGCCCATTCCTGTGGTGGTAATAAGGGTCCTTCTCAGGACTAGATTACAGTGGTCAGGGATCTACAGGAGACAGGGTTACGCTGGCGGCCTGGACCTCTGTACCATTAACAGTACCTCCAGGTAGAGGGACTAGTCAGGACCCCAGTTCAGGGTCAGCATAGACCCCGGTCCACCTCTATCCTTAGACAGCGTGACACGTACACAGTATAGACCCACAATACATAGGATATTATGTCAGGTAAGACATTGCTGGCAGATACTATGTATACATGTTGATATTTTCTATTATAGGAAATATAGAATGATGTCACATTAGATATATGTTACTATCATAGAATATATCTGTTATACGTCGTGACAAGAAGAGGCCTTTGTTTCTTTCAAAAAAGCCTTCGCTTCCGCACCCGTTCTCCATCGTCCTAATTCAAGTGAGCATTTTTTTCTTGAAGTTGACGCTTCTTCCATAGGTGCAGGAGCAGTTCTGACCCAGAAGTCGTCTACCGGGCGGATGATCTCGTGTGGTTTTCTTTCCAAGGTTTTTTCTCCTGCAGAAAGGAACTACTCTGTCGGTGATCGCGAACTGTTGGCCATCAAATTGGCTCTGGAGGAATGGAGACATCTTCTTGAAGGAGCTCATCACCAGGTAATCATATTCACCGACCATAAAAACCTTGCCTATCTCCAATCTGCTTTAAGACTGAATCCCCGTCAGGCCCGTTGGGCATTATTTTTTGCCCGTTTCAATTTTGTACTTCATTTCCGTCCAGCTGACAAGAACATCAAGGCAGACGCACTCTCTAGGGCCTTCTTGCCTCCTGAACTGGAGGAGGAACCTCAGCACATTATTGAACCTTCTAGGTTAGTCTCTGTTGCCTTCACTGATCTGGCCCGGCTTCCTCCTGGGAAGACTTTCGTGTCTGCTTCTGACCGTACTCGTGTTCTGCGCTGGGATCATTCTTCTAAGTTGGCTGGCCATGCTGGTCAGAAAAAGACGCAGCAACTCATCTCCCGGTATTACTGGTGGCCTACCATGGTCAAGGATATCCAGGAGTTCGTCGCAGCATGTCCTTCATGTGCTCGTAACAAAACTGTTAAACATCTACCAGCCGGCAGGCTTCTGCCTCTTCCGATTCCGTCCGCTCCCTGGCAGCACATCGCGATGGATTTCATCACGGATCTTCCCATCTCTTCTGGCTGCTCAGTGGTATGGGTTGTGGTGGACCGCTTCTCTAAAATGGCTCACTTCGTTCCGCTATCTGGCCTCCCGTCTGCTCCAGAACTGGCCACTCACTTCATCCAGCACATCTTTCGTCTACATGGATTTCCTCTCCACATCGTGTCCGACAGGGGCGTCCAGTTCACCTCTAAGTTCTGGAGAGGACTCTGTAAAATGGTAAAAATTGAACTAGATTTTTCTTCTGCATATCATCCCCAGTCTAATGGGCAAGTGGAGAGGATCAATCAAATCCTGGCTGGATACCTGCATCACTTCGTCAACGCTCATCATAATGACTGGGTAGAATTACTGCCCTGGGCGGAATTCTCCTACAACAATCAAGTAATTGAATCTTCTGGAAAGTCTCCCTTTCAGATTGTGTTTGGACTGCAACCCGGAATTCCTCTTCCTGTCTCGGGATTGTCTGATGTTCCGGCAGTCAATACCTTGTCAAAGAATTTCTCGGACATTTGGAGAGAGACCAGGTCGGCTTTGGAGAAAGCTTCTCAACGTATGAAAACGCATGCGGACAAAAGACATTTGGAGGCTCACATCTTTCGTCCAGGAGACAAGGTATGGCTCTCCTCCAAGTACATCCGTCTGAAGTTACCATCGTACAAATTGGGTCCTCGTTTCATTGGTCCCTTTGAAGTTTTGAGACAGATCAACCCGGTCTCTTATAAACTGAAATTGCCTAATTCTCTACGAGTACCTAACTCCTTTCATGTTTCCCTCCTCAAACCAGTAGTGTTGAGCTCCTTTTTTAAGGACCCGGGTACCACTCCTGATCCGGTCTCTGAGGATGATGTTTTTGAGGTAAAACATATCTTGGCCTCTAAGCGAGTAAGAGGTAGGATCTATTAACTGGTGGACTGGAGGGGTTTTGGTCCTGAGGAGAGGTCTTGGGAGCCTAAAGAGAACATCCAGGCCCCTCTTCTTCTTAAAAGATTTCACGCAGGCTTGAAAAAGAGGGGGAGTAAAGAGGGGGATACTGTTACACCCGGTTCCAGCGCTGGCCCTGCCTCCGTTCTGCTCACTCACCTGTTCCTCTGGCTGTCCCTCTGCGGCGGTCTGTGCGTGGGCTGGGGTCTCCTGTCCCATCTGCTCTCCGGCGTCCTGAGTCCTTCTCCACTTCCTGGCACGCTGCTGGCAGGCCTCCAGACAGTCTGCTTAGGACGCGAGGCCGCGCCCACCACCTCTCTTAAAGGGGCAGCGTGCATCTTTTGAAATAGCTAATTATCCAATGGCTGCGCACTCGGTACTATATCTGGTCACTCCACCATTAGGGGAGTGCCGGAGCAACGTGTTCTATCATTGCTACATCCGGTTCTGTGCCTGTTCTGTCTGCGCTGCGTCTGCAGTCTCTGTGCTTCGCTGATACTGTTTGTCTCCTCAGATCATTGCTAACCCGTATCTGGCTAATCTGGACAATCTCGGCTATTACTGGTGCAAGTGTCATCCCGTTCCGCCATCAGCCATCCGTACCCGTGGACCGTGACAAGGTCACTGAAGCCAGCCTTCTACCATCCGTTCTGGACCAGGACCTTACCCTTCTCCGTCAAGAACTTTCCACGGACTCTGAAAATACTTGTTACATTTTGGTCCCTCTGGGACAGCTGCCACGTGTCCGGGGTCTAACTGGAGGTAGCACCTGTGTCCTCCGGGTATTCCATTCTGGTCCTGTTCGAGGGGCCTTACTACGGGTACCCGGGGCTCACTAGTTACGCCCCCTTCGGAGCCCCCCGGACCGCGGTCTCGAGGTTCCACATTAAAAAATAAATACGAATGTGAACTTCACCACCTCTGCCTCCGCTTCCATTCGTTACATCCAGTTTTGGGCACCACATTTTAAAAAAGACATCAACAAACTGGAGCAAGTTCAGAGAAGAGCCACCAGAATGGTGACCGGTCTGCAAACCATGTCCTATGAGGAACGGTTACAGGATTTGGGAATGTTTAGCTGCAAAAAAGAGACTGAGAGGAGACTTAATAGCTGTCTACAAATATCTCAAGGGCTGTCACATTGTAGAAGGATCATCTTTATTCTCATTTGCACAAGGAAAGACTAGAAGCAATGGGATGAAACTGAATGGGAGGAGACACAGATTAGATATTAGAAAAAACTTTTTGACAGTTAGGGTGATCAATGAGTGGAACAGGCTGCCACGAGAGGTGGTGAGTTCTCCTTCAATGGAAGTCTTCAAACAGAGGCTGGATAGACATCTGTCTGGGATGATTTAGTGAATCTTGCTTTGAGCAGGGGGTTGGACCAGATGACCTAGGAGGTCCCTTCCAACTCTACCATTCTATGATTCTATAGGAAATTTGGCAATAAGTTCATAATTTTTTTCTTATACTGCTCTGTGCAAAAGTTTTAGGCAAGTGTGAAAAAAATGATCAAGTCCGAATACTTTCAAAAATAGAAGGGTGATTAGCTTATTTTTATGAGCTAATAAAATGCAAATTGAATGGACAAAGGAGAAATGTAAATCCCTTAAATATCTGGTGACCTCCCATCACCTCCATCATCAGTATCTGGTGACCGCCCATCACCTCCATCATCAGTATCTGGTGACCACCCGTCGCCTCCATCATCAGTATCTGGTGACCTCCCATCACCTCCATCATCAGTATCTGGTGATCGCCAATCGCCTCCATCATCAGTATCTGGTGACCGCCCGTCGCCTCCATCATCATTATCTGGTGACCGCCCGTCGCCTCCATCATCAGTATCTGGTGATCGCCCATCGCCTCCATCATCAATATCTGGTGACTGCCCGTCACCTCCATCATCAGTATCTGGTGACTACCCGTCACCTCCATCATCAATATCTGGTGACTGCCCGTCCCCTCCATCATCAGTATCTGGTGACTGCCCGTCACCTCCATCATCAGTATCTGGTGACTGCCCGTCACCTCCATCATCGGTATCTGGTGACCGCCCGTCGCCTCCATCATTGGTATCTGGTGACTGCACGTCTCCATCATCAGTATCTGGTGACTGCCCGTCCCCTCCATCATCAGTATCTGGTGACTGCCCGTCACCTCCATCATCAGTATCTGGTATCTGGTGACCGCCCGTCACCTCCATCATTGGTATCTGGTGACCACCTGTCGACTCCATCATCAGTATCTGGTGACCGCCCGTCACCTCCATCATCAGTATCTGGTGACCGCCCGTCCCCTCCATTATCAGTATCTGGTGACTGCCCGTCACCTCCATCATCAGAATCTGGTGACCGCCCGTCACCTCCATCATTGGTATCTGGTGACTGCACGTCTCCATCATCAGTATCTGGTGACCGCCCGTCGCCTCCATCATCAGTATCTGGTGACCGCCCGTCACCTCCATCATCAGTATCTGGTGACCGCCCGTCGCCTCCATCATCAGTATCTGGTGACCACCCGTCACCTCCATCATCAGTATCTGGTGACCGCCCGTCACCTCCATCATCAGTGTCTGGTGACCGCCCGTCGCCTCCATCATCAGTATCTGGTGACCACCCCTCACCTCCATCATCAGTATCTGGTGACCGCCCGTCGCCTCCATCATCAGTATCTGGTGACCGCCCGTCGCCTCCATCATCAGTATCTGGTGACCGCCCGTCACCTCCATCATCAGTATCTGGTGACCGCCCATCACCTCCATCATCAGTATCTGGTGACCGCCCATCACCTCCATCATCAGTATAACTTATTTTCAATACTTGTACTTAGCTGATGGAGGATCTCGGCAGGAAGTTGTTCCAAACATCTTGGAGAACTGACTCCACATCTTCGGTGTACGGCCGTGTGCACACGTTCAGTATTTTGTACTTAACATCAGTGTTTGTAGCCAAAACCAGGAGAGAGTGATAAATACAGAAGTGGTGACGAGTTTCTGTTATACTTTTCCTCTGATTGCTCCACTGCTGGTTTTGGCTACAAATACTGATGTAAAATACTGACCGTGTGAATGAGGCCTAAGAGGCTTGTGCGGATCCTTCATTTGATCCCAGACAGATGGGAATTGGGAGATCAGGGCCCTGTGGAGCAGGATCATTACCCAGTACTTTGCGTTCTTAATTACATTGGCTGGGTTTTGGAGATTTTCGTCAGGCTAAATTTGGAGCCAATCATATACCTCCCTGACGATATTGTGTAATGGGAAAGAACATTTCATTATTTATCCTGTACTGATCCTGAGTTACATCCTGTATTATACTCCAGAGCTGCACTCACTATTCTGCTGGTGCAGTCACTGTGTACATACATTACATTACTGATCCTGAGTTACATCCTGTATTATACTCCAGAGCTGCACTCACTATTCTGCTGGTGCAGTCACTGTGTACATACATTACATTACTGATCCTGAGTTACATCCTGTATTATACTCCAGAGCTGCACTCACTATTCTGCTGGTGCAGTCACTGTGTACATACATTACATTACTGATCCTGAGTTACCTCCTGTATTATACTCCAGAGCTGCACTCACTATTCTGCTGGTGCAGTCACTGTGTACATACATTACATTACTGATCCTGAGTTACCTCCTGTATTATACTCCAGAGCTGCACTCACTATTCTGCTGGTGCAGTCACTGTGTACATTACATTACTGATCCTGAGTTACATCCTGTAGCTCTTTTTATTATAAAAAATATAAACAATACATACCATAATAAATTTCTAACTGTACATAAATGAACATTGCTAAGATAAATAACAGAAACAAAAGAAACCAGCTTCAAAACAAAATTAAACCAAAAAGTCCAGAGTCCTTAGTCCTTTCTCTTCTTCAGAACTATTGCAGCTCCAAAGGACCCCCAGCAGGGACATTATCATTAAACAAAATTAAATATAAGACATAAAAGAAAAATGCACACACACTCACACTGACACACAATCACGCACCTCCCCAAAAAAAAGAAAAAAGGCCTCACCTGGCCATACATACAACACAACCTATATATAAATGCTACTATATATGTTGTGACCCGCACCACAATTGTGGGTTACCAGAGCAATGGGGTACTCAGAGCCGAGCCCATGGAAGTCTATGGGGTTGTCACAGGTAGCGGTGGCTCGGTCTGTGGCCCTGGCGGTCAGGCGTATGTTGGGGGGTATATTTACAGGGGATAGGTGTATAACAGTTCGTGACGCCACCTGTAGTTCTCTGATCATTAAGACCAGCGCTGCTGTAGATCTCTGAGGGGATGGTGTGGCAGCTAGATGTCGGGTCCCTACAGGTGGGACTGGTCCCTCAAAGTCTATGGAATTAATGATATCGGGTGCAGATAAATAAATCAGTCTCACACCATCCAGCGTCTTTCCATACCTTTTACTTGTCAGATGATAAGGCAGGTCCCAGGGAGGCTGGTCGGGTGGAGGATGTGCTTTGAGATAACAGCTGAACAGGTTAGGGGCCTCCTTAACTTTCCAATATGATGAGTCCAACCTGCATAGAGCTAAGTTCACTCCAATTTCTCCAAAGCTGTACTGCCCGGTCAGTTTTGTGGTCGGAGTCTTCCAGTGATGGAACTAGGTTCTTGCTTTTGTCGTGCACTGACTCAAAGTCCCTACTCCACTTGACCCCTGTTACGTACCGACACTCCAAGGCTGCTTTCTGCGACCTAAGGTCCAGTAAGACTCTGGTTTTTCTATCTCTACACCTGAAGCTGTAGTGACACTTCGGTCTCCAGTGACCGGAGAACAATGCCGGATAGTCCAATCCTTAAGGCACTTTTATAATTCTTTCCTCTGCGCCCTTCGCCCTGCTCAACTCTTGATATCAGCACTGACTAGGCTAGGATAATATTCGGTTATCCGTACTAGCCTCCACTTTTGCACTGTCTCTCTGTATTAACAGGAATCTCGTTTCTCCAACAGGCACTAATCCTGACTTCCTCCACTCTCTCAGGAGAACTTCAGACTACTGTGCTACAGGACACTCCCCTATACACCCCTGGTGGGTGTGTCTGAAGTGTATGTGAGTAATGTCGAGTTCTTAACCGTTACCTCTCCGCACATCCTCCAGGGTACTGCGTGTGCCTTCACACCAGGGCTACACATATACACTACTATATACACTAAGATATGGAAAAAAAATTATTTTTTTATTTTTTTTTTTTTTCCCCCTCACCACACCACAGGTCCATGAGTTCATGCCCTTTTCACAGCAATCTTTACGGGTCCATGAAAGTTTATGCCCTTAGAAATTTTTCGGGTCCATGGCAAGTTCCATGCCCTCCCCCCCACACAAACACCCCCACCCAACCTAAACTATACCCCCCAAAACATATAACTATTTACACTTATATACAAAACATTACATTAACAGACCTTCCACACAAAACACTACATTACATTACTTTACCCACATTACATTACATTAACCACACTTTGCTTAAACCACAACATTATAAACATTTACACTGTACAATGACCACATAACTTGCAAGGCCCAAGTTCAGCGCCTACAAGCCCAATATCCATTATTTCCTGAATTTACAAAACAAAAAGCTAAATGTGCCACACACCAGCCCACCACCGGGAAACTGGAGTCCTAAGAGGCCCCGTCCCTAACCACCAACACACGCACCCTGTCCCTCACCAACTAAATCTGCCCCTAAAAGAAAAGAAACTGACCCTAACTATCCCTACTGCCCCTACCTATCCCTACTCTACCTAGCTTATCAAAACTAACTATCTAGCTATCCCTAAACTGGCCCTCCCTGTCCCTATCTGTCCCTACTTTTCTCTCCCTCAACACCACACCACCTTATCTTACCCTACCAACAATCTCACACAGACCAGCTCTCCCTAAGGCACGTTAAAGGAGAAACCCCTCCAAAGCCAAGAGGCCCTCCTCGCGCCCAGCCTCTCGAACTCCAAAGAGCGCACCTTCCCCAGGTCACCCAAGATGTTTCTAACCACCTCATCCTGGGGGAGGACTTTCCGCTGCGTGGAAACTAAACACCGTGCACTCCAAGTGTGGAACCTAATGACTACACTAACCAGGAATAAAGTGCTCCGTTCTCGGCCACCCAGGGATCTGAATGCCCCATAAGTCCACTCCGGATAAGGGACGCCAGCCTAGGCCAGCCTATGGAAGCACCCACCCTGTTGTAGACCCCTGTATTAAAGGGACACTGAAGGAGGAAGTGCTCCATGCTTTCCAACATGTCGCCACACTCCTCACGGGGACAACCCCGATCATCGGTGCTCCTGCACTTCAGGTTGTCCCTGTTATGATCTGCTACAAGCACTAAGGAAAGGTGGGAATTCTGTCCCTACAATAGGACTGAGCTGGATCCCTACGATGTAACGGGGAACCTGATCCTGCGACCAGACCCGCTAAAGTCCTCAGCTAGTTTGAACGAAGACCTATAGTTGCAAGGGAGGAATCCCTACAAGATCTAGGGACTGGGTGAAAAGGTGGACACCTCCTAACAGAAAGTGTAGCAGGGAAAATAAAACAGAAAACAAATACTAAGAGATCCTAAGATCTAGCAAAACTGACAGAGTAAGGCACCTAAGCACCCGGCTAGCTTAAGAGTAGATAATACAATGAAGTCCAGCAAGGCCAGAAGGGCGGAACCAGACTAAATAGGGTAAAAAGGTCATGTGACCAGCAAAGTGAAACAAAACCTAACAAGAGGGTTCTAACAGTACCCTCCCTTCTAAGAGGATCCTCCGGATCCCCTAGGACTTAGGCTTATCCGGAAACCTCTTGTGAAACGCTCTGACAAGTCTAGACGCAGAAACATCATCCGCCCTCACCCATGAGTTATCCTCGGGTCCATAACCCTTCCAAGCGACGAGGTACTGTAAACTCCCTCTATACCGTCTAGAATTTAGGATGCGGGAAATCTCATATTGCCCGTCCTCCACCACCAGGGGAACAGTGGCCGAGACGTCTCCATCTGAGACCTCAGCTTTTTTCAAGAGAGAAACATGAAACACCGGATTAATCTTCCAGGAGGTGGGAAGCTCCAACTTAACAGCAGATTGGTTAATAACCTGAAGCACCTTAAAGGGCCCTACAAACTTGGGACCCAATTTCTTAGACGGAATCCTCAAGCGCAGATTCTTAGAGGACAACCAAACCATGTCACCAATAGCAAACAAAACCTCTTGTCGTTTTCTATCAAAATACACTTTGGATCTTTTGTTAGCCTCCTGAAGATTACCACGTACATCAGCCCAAACTCTCTCCAAAAGACCAGAAAAATTCTCCTCTTCAGGTACAGCCGATCCCAACTTGGAAAATGACCCAAACGACGGATGTCTCCCAGTACAACAAAAAAAAGGCGAACAACCAGCAGAAGCGGATGTATGGTTGTTAAGAGCAAACTCAGCAAGTGGCAGAAACTCAGACCACCCCTCTTGATTATCAGTCACAAAACAACGCAAGAACTGCTCAACATCCTGGTTTTTCCTTTCTGTCTGGCCATTAGACTCAGGATGATATCCGGATGAAAATGACAAATGAACTCCCAACCTGTCACAAAAGGCGCGCCAAAAACGAGCCACAAACTGAGGTCCCCTATCGGAAACAATGTCAGTAGGAACACCATGTAGTCTGACTATTTCCTTGACAAAGGCCTTAGCGAGAGTCTTAGCGCAGGGCAGTTTGATGAAAGGAACCAAGTGACACATCTTGCTAAAACGGTCCACGACCACCCAGATGACAGTGAAACCCTCAGAGGGGGGAAGGTCAGTAATAAAGTCCATAGCCAAATGTGTCCAAGGTGCACTAGGGACCTCCAGAGGGCAAAGCAACCCCGCAGCAGGAGTATGAGAAGACTTAGATCTAGCACACACAGTGTATTGATGTACCCACTTAATGACTTCCTTCTGCCATCCTGGCCACCAAAAACTGCGACCCACAAGTCTCTTGGTCTCAGAGATTCCAGGATGACCTGCCAACCGAGAGTCATGACATTCATCAAACAAATCTCTCCTCAGGGTACCAGGCACAAACAACCTCCCATGCGGCGTGTTAGATGGGGCATTCTCCTGTGCTTTAAGAATCTCATCTTCCAACACGGAGTCCAAAACCGCAATAACAACCCCCTCTTGCAAGATGTTTTCCTCCTCCTCCTCAGTACCCACCATAGGAGAAAAGCTGCGAGACAAAGCATCAGCTTTAACATTTTTAGTACCTGGGATGTAAGTAACGGTAAAATTAAACCGTGAGAAAAACAGTGCCCACCTAGCCTGACGGGCATTCAAGCGTTTGGCAGCATCAAGGTAGATCTGATTTTTATAATCGGTGAAGACTTGAACGGGAAATTCTGCTCCCTCCAAAAAATGACGCCAGTGTTCAAATGCGAGTTTAATTGCCAACAATTCCCGATTACCGATATCATAATTTAGTTCAGACTCAGAAAATTTCTTTGAAAAAAAAGCACAGGGATGTACTCCATCCGTCTTTGCCTGAGACAACACCGCACCGACCCCCACAGAAGAAGCATCAACCTCAACCAAAAATGGTTTAGTCACATCAGGCTGCGTAAGGATGGGAGCAGAGCTGAACCTCTCCTTTAGCAACACAAAAGCCTCAATAGCCTCAGTAGTCCACTGAACCGCATCAGCACCTTTCCTGGTGAGATCGGTCAGAGGTTTGGCAATCACAGAAAAATCTTTTATGAATTTTCTATAATAATTGGCAAACCCAAAAACCTCTGTATTGATTTCACACCAATAGGTCTAGGCCAATCCTGCACAGCTTGCACTTTCACAGGGTCCATCTCAAAACCTTCACTGGAGACAATGTAGCCCAAAAAACTAAGTCTCTGTACAGCGAACTCACATTTTTCTAGTTTGGCAAAAAGTGAATTATCACTCAGTAACTGTAATACTTCACGCACACTCCTCCAATGAGACTCCAAATCCGGTGAATAAATCAAAATGTCATCCAAATACACAACCACACTTCTGCCGATCAAAGGTCTAAGGATGTCATTAATAAGATTCTGAAAAAATGCCGGAGCACTGGAAAGTCCAAAGGGCATGACGAGATTCTCAAAATGACCCAGTGGAGTGTTAAACGCAGTCTTCCATTCATCCCCCTCCTTCATGCGCAACAAATTGTATGCCCCTCGAAGATCAATTTTCGAGAACCACTTGGCCCCCACTAACTGATTAAACAAATCAGGAATCAATGGCAGTGGGTAAGGATTGCGTACAGTAATCTTATTAATCTCACGAAAGTCTAGACAAGGCCGTAAACCGCCGTCCTTTTTTTAACAAAAAAAAATCCAACCGCCACAGGAGACTTGGAAGGCCTAATGTGACCGGCGGCCAAGCTTGTCTGTATGTATTCCTCCAAAGCCTTTCTCTCAGGAATGGTCAAATTAAATAAACGACTTTTAGGAAGAGTCGCTCCAGGGACAAATTCAATTGCACAATCATAATCTCTATGAGGAGGCAATACCTGCGATTCTTTATCAGAAAAAACTTTCCAAAAATCCTGAATAGGTAACTCCCCCTTAACTACAGCAGCAATACGCCCGTTACAACACTTGTCATAACAATTAGGACTCCAGGACTTAATTTCATTGGTAGACCAATCCAGTACCGGATTGTGCAATTTTAACCAGGGTAACCCCAAAATCACCGGTGAGGGCAAATTGTTCAAAACTACCAAATCCAAATTCTCTTGATGAACACCATTAATAGTAAGAGGAAATTCACAGATATGGTGAGTAACATTTTTCAAGTGAGAACCATCCACAGACACCACATTAATAGGGGAAGACAGAAGTTTGGGTTTTAATTTTAGTTTTTCCAAAAATTTCCCATCAATCACATTGAGAGTTGAACCACAGTCCACAAATACCCAAAACTCCATTAATTCCTCCTCAACAGCAGTGGTAGCAGAAAGTAAGACACCTTTATTGTTTAAACAAGCTATACGGGCGACACTGACCTCATTTTTTTTTCTCTCTTTATTCATTCGAAGCGCACAGTTCTTAATGAAATGCTCAGATTTACCACAATAGAAACACAAGCCCTTAGCAAATCTGCGTTCTTTTTCCCAAGAGTGAAGTGTCATTGCTCCAATTTCCATCGGCTCTGCAATGTCAGTACATTCCTTCTCCAAACTTGGAGCTGACAAGGCAGATTTACTCTCATTAACCCTTGCACGCAGTCTCCTATCCACCCGTATGGCTAATTGCATAGCCTCTTGCAAGTTACCAGGTGTAGGATAAGCAATCAGCAAATCTTTAACCCTTTCACTTAACCCTGCAAGAAATAAACTTTTCAAAGCTGAATCGTTCCAGCCCACCTGAGCGGACCACCTTCTGAAGTGAGTACAATATTTTTCCACATTACCTGATCCCTGTCTCAAACGTCTCAATTCTGTCTCAGCTGATGAAACACAATCCGGATCGTCATATAACAACCCCAAAGCAGAAAAAAAAACATCCACTGATCCAAAGCATGGATCACTAGGCTGCAGAGAAAAGGCCCAGTCCTGAGGTTCTTTGCGCAAAAGTGACATTATGAACCCTATGCGCTGTGATTCATCACCAGAGGATCTGGGTCTCAAACGGAAATACAACAAGCAAGCATTTTTAAAAGAAAAAAAATCTTGTTGTTCACCAAAAAATAAATCAGGCAAACGTACCTTTGGCTCCACGAAATGTGCTCCAGAACAACTACTCACGTGTTGCTTTATCTCAGCCACCTCCTGAGAAAGTCCCTGCAGGTGCTGAACCAAATCCTGAACCGACACCATGATGGAAAACAGAAAATCTTTCCTTAGAGATTTTTTTTTTTTTTCTTTTGGCTGGACTTACTGTTATGATCTGCTACAAGCACTAAGGAAAGGTGGGAATTCTGTCCCTACAATAGGACTGAGCTGGATCCCTACGATGGTGGGGAACCTGATCCTGCGACCAGACCCGCTAAAGTCCTCAGCTAGTCTGAACGAAGACCTATAGTTGCGAGTGAGGAATCCCTACAAGATCTACGGACTGGGTGAAAAGGTGGACACCTCCTAACAGAAAGTGTAGCAGGGAAAATAAAACAGAAAACAAATACTAAGAGATCCTAAGATCTAGCAAAACTGACAGAGTAAGGCACCTAAGCACCCGGCTAGCTTAAGAGTAGATAATACAATGAAGTCCAGCAAGGCCAGAAGGGCGGAACCAGACCAAATAGGGTAAAAAGGTCATGTGACCAGCAAAGTGAAACAAAACCTAACAAGAGGGTTGTAACAGTCCCTTACATACAGCCTCCCATGGAAGCAGCGCCAGGCCAAGTCCCAAAAATTCAAGGGGATCCGCTTGGAATTTAATAACCCAAGCCCAACCTCCAGATCCCGGCCTGGGCAATCCTTGAGCACCAGGGGCTTCTGGAAATGGGTCAACAGAACCCTGCTGTCAAGGAATTTCCTCGACATGGTCCTGATTTCCCACATTCCCAGACCCCACCGGCGGATCACCTTCAGAACCGGGGTAGCATAAGCCGGGAGATGTCCGTGTGGTGTGCGCAGGTCCTTCACCTGCCCTCCTGTCTCCCATTCCTGGAAGAAAGGCCGAAACCAACCCCTGCAGGAGAATACCCACGGAGGAGCCCTCTCTGAATAGAGGTTGGCAACATTGATCTTAAGAAAGGTGTTTATCAGAAACACCACCGGGTTGACCATACCCAACCCACCTAGTCTCCTCGTGCGGTACGTGACCTCTCTCTTAATTAGGTTAAGCCTGTTCCCCCATAACAGCTGGAAGAAAAGGCTATAGACCCGTGTCCAGAGAGGTTCTGGCAAGACACAGACACTGCCCAGGTATATTAACAAGGGAAGCAGAAAGCTTTTGGCCAAGTTGACCCTTTCCCTCAGGGTTAAAGACCAACCCTTCTACTGGTCCACCTTTTGGGCAGCGATCTTAAGTCTGCCCTCCCAATTTTGCTGATGGTAGTCCCCGGGGCCAAATTCGATGCCTAGGATTTTGGCGGAGGTCTGGGGCCCTGGAAGGGTGTCCGGGAGATCAAAACTAGGATCTCCCCCTCCCAGCCAGAGACTTTCGCACTTTTCCCGGTTGATCATGGACCCGGACGCCTCCGAGTAGCGTTCGACCTCAGACATGACCCAATCCGCCTCCTCTCTCGAGGACACAAAGAGGGAGACGTCGTCAGCGTACGCTACCACCCTCAGAGTGGCCCCGGCTCCGCCCGGTCCATCCCGACTCCCACCAACGGTCCACGATCTACCCTCCTCAAAAAGGGATCGATCGCGAACACGTATAAAAGTGGGCTCAGAGGACAACCCTGGCAGACCCCGGAACTCACCTCAAAAGGGTGACCAACCCAACCGTTCACGAGTGGAAAAGTCTCAGCCCCCTGGTATAAGGTCTCTAACCAATTTACAAACCTCCCAGGCAGACCGTACCTCAAAAGGACAGACCAGAGGTACTCGTGATTCACCCTGTCAAAGGCCTTCGCTTGATCCCTTTGATAGGATAATCAGGGCTGACCTCCTCATTGAGCTGGGAAGAGCACCCGAGGAAAGGCACTCATTAAACACCTCAGTCAAGAGGGGGACCAAGGAGTCCCTAAAGGCCTTGTAAAACTCGGATGTTAAGCCATCCGGACCTGGCGATTTTTTGGGCCGAAGCCCATCAATGGCCAGTCTCACTTCCTCTTCCTGATTGCCTCTACCAAAACATCAAGAGAGGGGTCATCTCCTGGCTCAGGAATGGTCTCAGCCAGGAAAGCCGACATCCCGTCTCGATCCAGATCCCTCTTTTCCAAGAGGTGCGAGTAGAAGGATCTGACCACCTCCAGGATCCCTGATTTGGATCGGTTCAGGGAACCCGTACTGTCGATCAGTCCTGTCACCATCTTACAATTCACTGACATCTTACAGTTTCTGTAAGGGTCGGGCGAGCGGTACCTCCCGAAATCCCTCTCAAAAACCAAAGATGTGTGCCTATCATACTGACACCTCTTGAGCAAAGACTTCACCCTGGAGATCTCCTCACGGTCACCCCAGTCGAGACGAGCTGCTCGAGTTTCCTCCTCAAAGCCTGATACAAGCGGTGCCTGTTCAGACTCCTGAGGCTCGAGAGCTGACGGAAGAACCCCGCCACCCTCTCTTTGAAGATCTCCCACCACTCAGACTTACTGCTACAGAGATCCAAAAGCGGTACCTGGCTCTGAAGAAATTCCTCAAAGGACTGTCTCACTTCCGCTTCTTCCAAGAGGGATGAATTCAGCTTCCACAGCCCTCTTCCCATCCGGGGAGTCTCTGTAACATTCAGAGAAAAGAAAATTAAACAGTGATCGGAGAATTCCACCTCAACGGCGGACACTGCAGAAAAGATGGCATCCTCCTTCAAAAAAACCTATCTATCCTAGACCTACAGCTACCTCTATGAAAGGTGAAACCCCCGTGACCTGGGGTGTGCCGGATGTGGACATCCACCAGGCGAGCTTCGCTAGCTATACTATTTAATGCTGTACTATCGTAAGCCAGGTGGCCTCCGGGGCCCCCCCTATCACGGGATCTCGTAATGGTGTTAAAATCCCCACCGAAGACCACCTGCCGGCTCGTAAAAAGAAAGGGCTTGATCTTCATGAAGAGACATTTGCGGTCCCACTTGGATTGTGGACCATAGATGTTTATGAGCCGAAGCTCCTGTCCCCTCATGAAAACGTCTAAGACCAGGCACCTCCCCATTTCTATCTCAATAACCCGTCGGCATTCCACCTCCGCGGTCTTAAAAAGGACCGCCACCCCGCTATACGGCTCGGCCGCAAGAGACCAGTATGAGGGCCCACTCCTCCACTCCCTCCTGGCTTTATGGATGGCCCCCATGTCTGTTAGTCGGGTCTCTTGCAAAAACAAAATTTCAGCCTCAAATCGGGTGAAAAAATCAAAGGCCGCAAATCTGGCCGCATCTGACTTAATACTGGCGACATTAATGGACGCCAGAGTCAACGGGGTGAGTTCCGCCATCATGGGTGATTGAGTTAGATGGCCTTCTTCTTCCCCACCCCGTCTTTCCCATCTTTCCCCTCCGAAGAGGGGTCTGATCCCTTCCGTTTTAGGGAAGACGAGGTATCCATCCCCATGGTCTCCTTGCCTCCGGGCTCCAGGTCTGTCCCCCCCAGAGGAAACAGCGTCCCCTGGGGACGGACTCCGCCATCCCCTGAAGGCCCCCCAGATGGCGCCCCCGGCCCCTCGCCCCCGACCTCCGTCCCAGCAGGGTCGTCGAGGGCTTGGTACCGGTTGGAGAGGGCGATCAGAGGGGAGCCGGTGAGCCCTTCCGTTGGCATACTTACGGTCGGGGGAGGAGGTTTGGAAGGCTTAACCACCTTCTTCTTCCTCCTTCCGGTACGCTTTTTATCACCCTTCTCTACTGTAGGCTGATCCGTGACCTCCTCATCCACACTTTCATACTGGGAGGAGTTGTCGGTGTCAGCCAGGTTTTCCTCCCTCTCCATCCTCCTGATCTCCTCGCATACCTCTTCCTCCCCCGGGGCCTCAGAGACACCAGCCACCGGCCTAGAGGGGAGGGCAGGTGTGTAGCCCTGGTGTTAGGCACACGCAGTACCCTGGAGAGTGTGTGGCGAGACAGCAGTTTAATGCTAAATATCCATTCACTCAACATATACTAGACCACACCTTAGGGTAGTGGGGTTTACTCTTGAGGGAGTGGTCAAGGTGTATGTGTTGGAGTGATTTAGTCGGTGTCCAGACTTCAGAGAGAGAGGACGTCTGGAGGGAGGAAGCAGTCCAGATTGTTCTATCACCAGTTCGGAAAGTGGAGTCTAGTATAGGTGGTTTAATTCACCTTAGCCTAGTCAGAGCTGTACCTCATCAGCATACACTGGAAGGAAAGAAGAAGTTTAGTGCAGAAAGTCTTCAGTATCCTGTCTAAAGGACGGTAGAAGGTTCAGAGACGTGCTCCTGCCTATTGATAACTGAGCATCTGTAACTAACTTTGAAGTGAAGGAAAAGAAAAAAGTGACTGCTCGACCCTTGGCTAGTTTGAGTGCTTATGTTACCAGCGTGGACAAGGCGAAAGGCACAGTGGTTTTATTGGAATAGTGCTTACGGATTGAAGAAGTCCTGCACATTGCAACCGGTCACTGGGGACCGAAGGATCACTACTGTTACAAGCATAGTGGTAAGAAAACCAGGAATTTACCGGACCTTAGGTCGCGGCAAACAAGCCCCATATAGTCAGTACGTAACTGGGGTCAGGGGGAGTGAAGACTTTGAGTCAGTGCACGACAAGATAAGAATTCAGCTTCCTCGCAGGAAGGCTCCTAACACAAAGCTGACTGGGCGGTACAGCTAAGGATTAGCTGGAGATATTGAGGGAACTACGCTTCAGGCTGGTTGTACTCATTGTGTGGAAAGTAAAGGAGGCCCCTAACTTGTCCAGCTGCTGTCTCAAGATACACTCTCCTTGGATCAGCCTCCCTGGGACCTGCCTGAACATCTTACAAGTAAAGGTATGGAAAGACGCTGACCGTGTGAGACTGAGTTATTATTGCATGCCTGCACAATCCCTACCTAACTACCGACCTGAGGGAAGAGTCCCACCTGTAGGGGACCCGACATCTAGCTGCCTCACCATCCCCTCAGAGATCTATAGCAGCGCTGGTACAAATTACCAGAATACTACAGGTGGCGTCACGAACTGTATATAAATCTATCCCCTGTAAATATTCCCCCAACATACGCCAGACCGCCAGGGCCACAGACCGAGCCACAGCTACCTGTGACAATTCCCATAGACTTCTACGGGCTCGGCTCTGAGTACCCCATTGCCCTGGTAACCCACAATTGTGGTGGCGGGTCGACACAAAAACTTGGCGTCACGAACAGGATACGAAACTCGCAGAATTGCGAGCCCTGTGTGCCTAAGGAATTGTTTTGTGAGAAAAGGACTGTTTGCACTTTTGGCGCCAAAATCGCCATTTTTGTCGCCATATTCGTGCCCTCAGGCGCTGGAGAAGAAGGTGGGCGTACCTTCGTGGGCGTCTACCCCCCTGTGGCGCGAAGAAAATGCCTGCCCTCTCAAAGTGCTATTACAACATGCGGTCCTGCCCTACAGCAAAGGAGGTCCGCCTCCTCTTCACCTTCCCTGCGAGGAGGAGGAGACGCAAACCCCACCTCCACGGAAGAGACCGGATGTCTCCGGAGAAAGGAGAAAGAATCTTCTGGAACATCATGGAGGCAGGACGTGTGCAGCCGAGCTGGGAAGCGGAGGAAGGCAGGCCCCGTGCCCCAGCCAAGCTGCCACTAGCATCGGAGTTATCCGTGGTCCTGCACCTGCAGCAGGCGTTGCTAGAGATTCGAGAAGAAAATGCACGCCTGAAGAAGATGGTCCAGCACCAACCTGGATTTGAAGAGATCGAGAGACGCCGGCGTACCCTGGAGCAGCGGAGGCTGTGGGACACGGTGATCTCTCCCCTCAACGACCCCCCACGATTCCAGATACCGAAGAGTCTGCTGCCCAAGGCGAAGGAGCAACCGGAGGCTGCCCCCGAAAGTACCGATCCTGATCCCACCGGTGAAGCGGTGGAAGCGAAGGAGGTTGAGGAGGTACAGCCAGTCCCGGAACGCCCGCCCGGCCAGGAGGCCGCAGCAGATGATCGGTCCCCGGCAGGGACACCGGAGGGGTCCTGTCCGTCACTACCAGATGTGGACTGGGACGAAATGGCGCGCCTGGATGACGTCGCCTATACCGCCCAGTGGGAACAGGAATGGCAGAGTCGTGAGGAGAAGAAGAAACGCCAGCAGGAGGAAGAGCGGGAAACTCAGCGGAACCGTCAGCGACAACATGCAGAGCTGATCGCGGACAAAGAGAGTGTCCGGAGAGATAAAGGTACCCTGAGGGAACCGCGGCGGCAGGGGTGTGTGACTGGGTTCCAGCTCCGGAAGGGCTGGGGCTTCATCCGTGAACCGGGCCTCTACCCAGGGGTCTTTGTCAGCAGGCGTGACGTAGAATCCCACCTACCGCAAGGCCATCCCGGGAGGGACTTAGCAAATGGAGACATCGTCACATATACGCGGCACTGGGGAATGAAGGGATGGTATGCCCTTAACGTCACCATCGTCCGTGACCCCGTCCCAGACGCAGGTACCGTCACCATGACCGCAGCGTCCCCGTCTCTAGATCAAGCAGTAACCGGCCGTGCCCCAGCATCGCCCCCTGCAAATTCATCGCAACTAGCGACCCAGAGTTCATCGCAAAGGAAAGTCATATCTTCATCGCAACAAGCGACCCAGTCTCAATCGCAATCCATGACACGGTCCATATCGTTAACTGTGATTGAAACGCAATCGGTGTCACGTGAAGAGAATGTACCCGTTGCGCCCCTAGAGGTTCGCACAAGAACTGTGGCGACTCAGACCCTAATCGCAGCGCATGATTTGCTAGTCCTGGGATTAGGGCCCAT